>JANJEY010000006.1:74701701-74731604 GCA_024703695.1 Erythroxylum cataractarum | reverse complement strand
AATACTATTTACATACCAAACACTATAATAAAAATCCACCCAACTTTTCTATTAAAAATTTTATAAGCATCCAAACATGTGAATATATTTACTTTTCATAAATTTATTTTTCAAAGAATTATATTCCAAATTTACTTTACTTTCTTGTCAATCAAACAGGCCTTCAAGTATGCTAAAGAGGCCTTTAACTTCATCAGAGTGACCATTTTCCCTGTAACAATTATTATGATTAAGATTATCAATGGATAATTTCATGGCGTCGGAACTCGCAATCAGATACTTTTTATTTTCTACTTGACCATAACAAGTTTCAAAATGTAGAGCAATCCTCTCCTTCCATGTACAAACCAGTATCTTTTACTCCAACCCTATAGGACAGTGAGGAGGATTGAATCCTCCCCACCAGCCAACCTTCAATTTAACTCCATGCCATAAGCAGAGGAAGCACAATAACCAGTCAAATTCACCAGGAAACCTGGATGATACTGACTACAAGCTCAACTGTAGAGAAATTTGAATAAAATGTTTTCATCGATCAGACCATTTATGCTACTAGTAATCATATGTTACTCAGCATCTCAAAAGAACTACAGAAACTTCGCAAGTATTACTCACTGATGTACACTATACACTCAGGAAGTGGAAAATGTTACCTCTTCCCTGGCACCCTGGACACTGCCCAATTAACTTGATCAGGTGATATGTTGTTGAGGCGTGGATCGAAAACTTAAATGCTAACTCCAACCCTGTCCATATATGCATGTGTACCAACTTTATTCTTGATGTGAAAATCACTCTACATCTGCCCTTTCATTCTTTTTAGGACACATCTGAAGGTGTATATACAGCTATAAGGCTTGTGCACAGGTTCTAAAAAATACTAAGGTGATGCGAAAAATCAGTCATGTATGTTTGGACAAAACTGGTACTTGAACAGCCGCAAGCTTTCACTTCTTCATATACAAAAGGGCAGGTTAAACATGACACCCATAATTACACACGAGCAATTTCAAAATTGCAGAAGATTATTCACAGTAACAGCGACAGAATTTGTTTGCTGCAAGTCCTGCAAAGGTTAATGATTTATCTATCAAACAGACGAGCTGAAAATATATAAAAGATATCAATTACACAAGCACACTTCAAAAGTGCAACTCTCGTAAAATCCAGCACAATAACAATCTTTAATCTTTAAATGACATTTTTCAAGTTCTAGAAGTAGATAAGTTTCCGACACTATTAGGAAATCAAAGAATCAATATAGTGACACTTTGAACGAAATGAAATTCTTTTCACTAAACTATAAAAGATAAGAAGGTAGAAGACAGATAAGAAATTGACGGATGAGCCGATGGAAAATACTAATCAAACCAGCATTTTGCATAGAGAAAAAGAAGCCATCATATTATAAGTGTTGTGAAGATGAGCCCTCTAATTAGTCAAAACTGACAATGTTCTTATTTAGCAAGACAAAGAAAGAATATATGTGCTCTTATAGAAACAGGTGTACCTTTCAGAGACGCTATCATGCATCAAAACCAAACTTTACCTCAAGTATCAATTCATCTGGAATATGAGGCAAAACTTCCCGTACTGTCTCAGCCATGGCTAGTATATTGGCTATGTTGTCATTGGCAGACTGGGAAACAGTTCTCAAATGCAACTCTCCAGTTTGTGTGATATGAGAACCAGATGAAACATTCTGAGTGGGATTCATTGGCCAAAGGCTCCAAGCCGCATCTTCAAGGCCATTCTGAGCATAAGTTTCTCCTACAGATGCAAGATGCCTCATCATCATCTGGACTCTGCCCAACCCAACTGATCTCATAGGAGTTGAAGGGCCAGCGCCATCTATACCCTGGCCTTGCCATGTATGCAGCCAACTTGAATCCAACCCCGCAGTTCTGGAAAGGGAATAATGTGATAACTTAGGGGTTTCAATAATTAATGAGTAGGACATGTCTTTCATCCGGAAGCAGCAAGGCCACCTAAACATAGGCATGCAAGAAACATTGTATTATGGAGATCTTCAGTAAAGAACTAAACCTCCATGGGCTGCCTTCTGGAGAGGCTTGAGTCTGATTGGGGAGTGCCCCAGCAGTGAGAGCGTGTCCAGGATTAGTTTGTTGATCAAGTCCCTCGCTTATTTGCTGAGCAAATTGATCATCAGTTAAAACCTCACCAGTATGAAGGTTTCCTTCAGTTTCAGGTCTACCCACAAACATTGGCTTTCGACAAGTAGGGCAAGAATAGTTCTCATTTGAACCCTGATCCAACCTGACATTATTCAGTAATATTCAGCCACCATTACACATCACACATTACATAACGCATCAATAAAGAACGAATGAAAGTTTCAATATCATACCAAGATCGCAAGCATGCAAGATGGAAGAGATGATTGCAATGTAGCTTTTTAGCCCTAGCCATAGGTTCCTGTCACTTGCCCATTTCATTTGACTTCCAGGATTGAATGGAAAATAAAATCACGAAAGGAATAAGCGTGCATACCCTACAGATGGCACATTCATCATCATATTTCAGTAGCTCTTCTGATGTTGCATCAGGCAGTGCAGCATGAAGAGCACCCAAAGCTCTTCTCAACTTGATAAATCCTTTTATTCGGTTTATGATAGCACTTAGCAATGCCTATTCAAGGTAATAGAATCAGAATAGACAACATACAAATTGGAATGTTAAAATAACAAAGTTTACAGTATGGTAAAAGGAAGCTCCAATTAAGAAGAGTACAGAACATTTACACGAAGATTCAAGAAAAGGATTGCATCAACAATATGAAACGCCATGCCATGAAGCCACCATATATGCACATAATGACCAAGCGCCATCAACAAAGTTGCCATGTCCAGAAAAAAGCCCAAATTGCGAATAAGAATGCCTTTGCATTCTGAGAAAGAACCTGCAGTGGCACTATTTAATCAGATACTAAAATATTCAAATGGTAGGTATAATGAACCAGCATAAGCCAACCTAGTCATACTTAAGCACCAAGAAAGGTCAAACACCACGGTTAAACTTTTCTTCAGAACAAAATGCAGTTCTCAGAGTGTAATCAAGTTGCAAGAGAGGTATGCTATTGGTGTCCTATTATAAATAAGAAACTAACCTTTTATTTTTGACCCAGAAGAAAAATCTCAACACCAAGGACTAGAAAAGATAAAGGTTCCTCTCCTTCCTCATCATGGACACATGAAACCTTTTTTGTAGGACAAGAAATTTTTGTTTCATAAATAGCCTTCAGTGTGTACGAGGCTCTGCTGATTATTTGTGCTGACAGGCTAGATATCACTATTATTTCAACCTGTTTATTATTTATTTCAAAGTCCCTAAGAAATAGAATGCAAATTATTTTGATAATGGAATTACATGGCTGGGAGTACTGCAATTTGGACTACATCTAGGATCAGAGAGCCTCAACTGTGACAGGCTCTAAATTAGTTGCAATTAAGACACTTTGTACACAAGAAAACTAGCAGCAATCACCCAATCAAATCTAGTGTGATCATGTCTTAACATGTAAAGAGGAATAGCATTACCAGCTCTGATTTTATCAAAAATTTTGAACCTCTGGCAATCTGAGTCATTCCCAGCTGAATGATAAAGCCAAATTTCAATTAATTGAAAACCATGAACCAGTATAGCCTGCAGAAGAAAATCGCACTCTGATTGAAAATGTCGTGGAAGAAAATTTATCCAGAATAATTAACCATTCAGACATCTAGCATGTGTTTCAAAGACATTACTTGCATCGTCTCAAAAGCAACACTTAAAGGCTCATAGAACGACAACAGAACCAAGGCTGAACTCGTTGTTCTGTATATATCCAGACACAGTCTTATCCTGTAAGCACCAAAAGTAAATTTTATAAGGCTTAGAATATTCTATAAATTTTCAAAAAAACTGAAGTGTGTGTGTCGTGTTATAATTTCAGTCAAAGCAACCAATCTAGGGAACAAAGTGCTAAAGAAAGGCTAGACAAAAGATGGCATCCTAATTTGTACTAAGAGAAAATCTTCTCTTTTGTTTTATTTTTCCATCCCTAATCCCCCACCCCCCACCCCCATTCCGCTCCGTATTTTTCTTACATTAAAATGATACCAACCATGAATGCACATAGACATTTCCAATGATTAATCTGGGCTTCCATATTTACCATTGAAATTTATGGGGCCTAAGAACAAAGAGACTCATATCTACCATCCCCCTCCTTTCCCTCGGATGCCAGTATAACAGTCACTTGCACACAACTAAAAGCAAAGAAATTGTTCTTATTCCTCACAAAGTAAGTTTATTGAATATCTAATCCAGTGTCAGTCTCACATTCATATATTGAATTACTAGCATGTAAGCATTGCTTAGACTATATTTGTTAAACATAAAATCAAAAAATTTAGTTCAGTTCCCATGAAAACTGTAGAATTCTTGCATTTCAAAAGAAAGACCAGGATATAATAGAGTACCAGTAAACATCAACACAGAGAACCAACAAAAATACTGAATACACTCGAAAATAAGTCCACAGTGATGCAGACGGAGATGCATTCACGCGTTCAAGTCGATCTCTTGCCAATGCTTGAAACATCTGTGCGAAGTAAAACAAATAATCAAGTTATGAGCAATCCACTGCAATTAAACTAGTAATGTTATATCACAAGTATATACCTTTAAAGAGCATAGCACACTCAACCAGACTGACCAAAGGCCTGCATGAACAATTGTTGGTGGAATAACCAAAGGCAGAAAAGGCCCCTATTTAACACCAACAAAAATTACGTAACTCTAAGATTCACAAACATAGGAACCTGAAATTTAAAACAAAATTATTCTGTTTCAGTTAGCTTCTTCCTCATCCTTCTTGTTCAAAAATCCCTATTCTTAACCACTAGAGTATTTTCACAAAACAACAGACGCAGATAAAGTGCATTTTATATTTGCTGCGAACAAAAATAATCACCTTGTACATAACATAATTAATAAATCGTTCCGCTAGTTTCCAAGTTTCAGAAGGATACAATACCCCAAAGAAGATAGTCTGCACATATAAAACAAAGTTATAATCATCAAAGAAAAAAAATATATATATATATATATATGACCCAAATTAATGAGCACAAAAACATATTGGATATGCATCTCCCAGATCTCTCTTTAAAAATATTTGACCTAAATGGCAAGCTTAGTAAGGTTGGGATATAGCCGCAGGTAATAAATGTGAGGCTCTATTCATTCCTCTCAAAGCAAAATCAACAGCAATTTGTACGACTATTGAAGGTCTCTTTAAAGATTGGTTAACCTCTAGAGAAATATACTCACTAAATGATTGTGAAGAGATACATTTCCTCAATCACAAAGTAACTAAAACTTTTATCCTAATCATTAGTATATCTCGTCTCAGATATACAATCTTGACAGCCCAGTACAGAGGTAATTATAGAACCTACCAAAATCAACAATCCAATTCAGCCAATAATTGCATTTTTTATGGACTTAGTTAACTTATATTATCAGACTGTAGTATGGACATTTCTAGATTCAACTTATGAATACTTTCAAGAATTATGTGCCAAAAGGAAGTCATAGTTGCAATGATAATCAACAAAAGCTTACCTTAACACAAAGATTGAGTAGAATAAAAACGTTGAATACAGTGTTTACAAGTAAAGCAATGGTGGCATAAGAAACCGATGGCAGCTCATAATCTCGGTTTCCATTGTCCTGGTTTATTACACTCCAACTAAATAGACTCTCGGATCTCAACTTATCCAGCGTCAACTCTGACCAACATTGTAGACCCACGAAGCTTAAAACTGTACAAACCGTCGAAATTGCCAAATAGCTCACACCCATTGGTAAAAGGAAGAGCCTTTTTGCCAATAACCAGTTCCTAGAATTTCGTAAGGACTAGGTATGCATAGCTCTATTAGAAAATGGAGCACAAGTCTTCATTAAAAAGAAGACGAAATAGCAGCCACAAGTGAGTCTAGTTATTACTTAAATCCAGCAACACAAGTTATCAGCAGCAGACTAGTACAAAACCATGAAAACCTGCAAAAATACAAGGAAGAACTGACCAGTCATTAACTAAAGGAGAAGAATAAGGTAATGAGGCTAATCAAATAAACGGAATTTACACATGACGGAACAAGACACAAAAATCCTAAAAACTGAACCAAAAAAATCGAAGAAATTTTGATAATAACTTTAGATTCAAACTGTCACCAATATCCACCTCCATCAACAACTGTTAAAAGGAAACGGCAACCCAATTCAAGATTTGAAAACCAATAAACCGAAACCGAACCCTGGATTTGAACAGCAGAACCAAGCGAGACAATTCGCACGAATTCAGAACCAACTCCCGAATAAAACTGATACAGAACAGAACACGATCACATTGCTCGTCAAAAAAAAACATCCCGATGTTACAAAAATCACAACAATTGGGGAGAGAACAAACGGAGTAGTTGAAGAAGTCAAGAACCTGATTCGATCTAAGAAGAAGACGAAACCGCGACGGGGGTGGCGTCGGTGGGCAGTAATATTCTGCGACGCACTCTTTTTAAAGGGGTAGAGAGAGAGTATAAATATAAACAAAAACAGAAGAGAGAATTGTTTAGAGAGAGAGAGAGAGAGGCAGCTGTGGAGAAGTCAGTTTTTGCGGGAAAGCGAAAGCTGAATAACCCAAAATAACATTAATATATATTTATATTATTTATTGTAGCAGTCGTTATCGTTATTTTTCCAACCGTATTTGTTTTATTGTGTTTAAACGATTTAAATTAATTTAAATCAAGTTTAGCTCAATTTATTATTTTAAAAAATAAAAAATTAATATCATTTTATCAATTTTAGTCAAATTAAGAAATACCAATTTATGACTTGATCCTTGAGTTGATCAATCTAACCTTAACCCGTTGATTTCAGATCGGACCGAGCCTGCCATGCCTATTAAGACCTTAATTGCATTACTATATTAATGACAAATTTGTCTTTTTCCTAAACTTTTTATTAAATTATTATTTATTATAAATTTCTTGAATTTTGATAAAATATAAAAGGAATAGTTGTTAAAATTTTAATAATAGTAATTTTTAAAATTTTAATAATAACTTATAATATTTTCTTTTAATTATGTTATCCTCTTAATATTTTTAATTCTTATATTTTATTACTGTGTTTTGATTTTGATTTTAAATTTTATTAGTTTTAAAATAAATATAAGTGATATATTTTAATAACATGATATCAATATTTTTAATTTTGTGAATTTTAATAAGATTCTTTTCTTTTTAATCTTATGGTAGCTAAATAAGATATTAGAAATAAAATCTTTATTAATTATCAATAAATTAATTATCAATAAGAGGTATACGAGGTTTACTCGAAAAAAAAAAAATCGATAAGAGTGTATATTATTAAACTTCTTCAAAATTCGTATGTTGGTGAGTTTCATACTGAATGTTGTTAACTTCGTATGCTGGTGAGATTAATACTGAATGTTGTTACGGGGAATCGTCTAAATAAGATATGACAATTGACAAATAAAATAAAATAAAAACAATCATGATGTAATTTCCAGCTAATATCAGTCATGCTGTAAATGAATTTTGATTTATTTGTTTTTTTTATGTATAAGTAATGTATTTTATTATGCTGATTGGGTAAGTTGTTTCTGTCACGTCACGTAGCAGCTTCCTGGAGTGAATACTAAGAAACATTATTAAAACTTTACCGATTAGAAGTATAGGTATGGATGACTAATAAAATAATGTGATACGTTTAGTAGCCATATGTCAACCAATTATTGAAAATAATAATATATTAAATATTTATTTATTTGTTTGTTTTTTATTAAATAAATTATGAATAAAATATATTTTAATAAATTATTACACTTTTTTTTTTTTTTGTCTAAACCTACATCTATATTAGTCAGAACTAAGACTGCGTATTATTATACCTCTTCAATTAGGTATTGTTGTATTATTAAAAATCTTATTATATACTTAAAAAATACCATCTTTTAGGGAACAAACATTTCTATATGTTATTAGTGGGTTCTTTTTTAAAAATTTTATTATTAAATAAATAAGTATAATAATTTTTTTATTAAAAAGACCATTTAACAATTTTTAAATTCTCATGATATCTTACAAATTTTATTAAATAATAAATAAAAGATGCAGGATGATCATACTTAAAAATTGTAAGAGAAAATTACAGAGACCTAAAAAAAAATAGAGAGACGTGATGGATAATCATTTGCTAATGTTATAACTTACCGAAGATATAATTCACAATAGAAAACTTTGGCATGTTATGATTAAGATAAATGATGATCTATCATAAAGAAATCCTGATAGCTCTTGTGTATCTTTTACCTATTGTTTATTGTAGTTACCAGGTAGTAACTATTTATTATTTGCATTTGTATTATTATTGTTGTTATTATTATTATTATTATAATATTTAGTATTTTCTTTAATGGTATTAGTATCATTATGTCTATGATAATTAGTGTTATCATGATTTTTATTTTAATAATATTTTATTTTATTTTTGCTATTATTATATATTATTTATACTTGTTTTTATCTATTTATTTTTTATTTCCCTAGTTTTTTTATTTTTATTTCATTATTTATTTATTCATTTTTCAATTATTTGTCTTTCTTTCTAATTTTATGATTGTTTATTTATTTATTTATATGTATTTTATTATTTTAACAATCATACAAATAATATCAAAATTTTCCATACACATTTAACATCTAAGTATATATATGCCTATGCTAAAGCAAACAAATTATCCATTTACTCACGTCTTTTATAACAAATACCATTATGTCTTTTATTATACTTATGTGCACTTAATTCATTATATTTACTTTTTAATATACCATAGACATACTATAATAATTTCAGGGTATATTTTGGGACTTATATAAATTCCTTTCTAACAATAACTCAAATTGATGCTAATATCATTCTTCAAAGAAATCCTTTTCAGGATAATACCTTACTTTGAAAACTCGAGAGAATGACAAGTTAGGCTGCATCATAAGTCTGTTTGATTGCTTACGAACTAAGGCTAAATTGGAAAGATCTTTGAAGCATAAAGATATTTTCATCCTTTTCACCAGAATGACTGCTAAAACTCATTCATTAATTTTTTTCAAAACCTACATACACTCTTGGTATATTTGTGTAAAGATTGAGTTATGGAATTTAAGGTTAAAATTGTATTTTAAACCCCATCATTTATAGCAATTAAGTATATGTTTGAATAGATTTATATCAGTAGAGTTTTTTTTTTCAGTTGAATTTTTTTAGAAGAACTTTTCTAAGAAATTAGTTATCTGTTTGACTATTAATTAAAAAAATAACTTTTTTAAAAGAGCTTCATACGGTAAATTGTTTGGCAGTATAAAAAAATCACTTTTATTAATTTTAACAATATTTTATTTCGTAATAAAAATTACTTATGCATCTAAATATTATTTAAAGTATATTAAATAATATGAAAAACACAATATGTTAATTATTATATAAATTTAAGCCATATGAAATATAAATGAAAATATATCTAACCAAATCTTTTATATGGATTATAACATAAGTAAAATTAATATAAAAAATAAATATTAAAATATATAAAAAGTCAAATAATATTATATAAAAATCAAAATAAACATGAAGATAAGTTTGTAAGTATTGTAGAAATTATGTTTAAAACATAACTAAAAAATAGATTCATTAATTGATCTTAAAAATCTATATAAAAAGTACTTTTTTTAGGAGCTCTAAATTTAAATATCTTAAAAAGTTATTTTTTATTGCTAAAACAATTATATTTAAAAAAAATAATTATATTTTTTTTAAAATACTTTTTTATTTTACAGACAAACACTCGTTAAAAAAACTTTTGTAATAAAAAAAGTGTTTCCTCACTTTCTAAAAATTTAACCAAATAAGAACTAAATATTATGTCAATATTGACATTCATTAAAAAGAATTTTCTGTTCCAAACCTGCAATTTCTTTCACAAGTTACCTTAAAAAAAAGGTCAAACACCAAAATCTCTTTCACACTCAATAAAGTACACACAGAACTTCTTACGTCAGTACGAGCATTCATCTTCCAAGACGGCAAAGCTTGTGTGGTCTGAAAAGCGGCCCAAAGGTCAAAAGACGATGCTTTTAACTTTTCAGGAAGCGTCACAGAAAGTTTGACGCAAGTAGGCAAACGGCAGTGATGAGCATTATTTGGATCGGTTCTATTATTCGGCCTAATTTGAATTAATTCAGGTAAATAAATATTAAATTTTAGATAATTCAAGTTGATTCGAATATTACCCTAGTTATTTTCGGGTCAAGACAGGTAATTTTGAAAAAATTTGGACCGGTCCGATTATCCGAATTAGATTTAAAAAATTCATGAAATAGGGTAATTAGGATAACTCGGATAAATCGGACAGGGATAATTCGGATAAATCGAATAAATCGGACCGGATAAATAGGTAATTCTGGTAAATCAGGCCGGATAAATTCGGATAATTGAAAGTTCAAATTCAGGCCGAATAAAAGAAAAAAAATTTCAAGTAATTCAGGCCGAACCCAAACAGTAAAAATCTGGCCCGAATTGGTCTAATGCTCACCCTTAACAAACGGGATTTCCACTACCATTTTGAACGCTTGAACTCCTCGTCCATTAACACCTTCTTGCAACTCCGCTTGTTGGAAATCATAAAGGCATGGCCATTGGGGAAGTTGTACTGGGGCATGAGAATCTCTCAGGCTACTTTAGGGTTGGATATAAAGTTTTAAATACAATTAAATAATTTAAAATAAAATAAAATAAAATATTATTATTTTTAACCTCAATTTTTATAATAAAATATAATTTAAATATTAATATTTTAAAGAATTTAAATTAATTTTAAAATATTCAAAACAACTTTAAATAAATAAAAAAGAGATTTAACTCTTTGTTGATATTAATGTGATTTTTTATTTTTAAATGAAAAGAATTAATTATCATATAATTTTTTAAATTTAATTAAAAATAAAAATTTAAGTTAGTATTAACATAATATTTAATTTCTGTTAAAAATTTTAAAATTTTAAAATCTATTTCAAATATTTTAAAATGTTAAAATTTATAAATTTCAAGGTGTAATTTTAACTCAACGTGGTAGCGTAAGAACTTGCCGTTGGATGATTACATTATAAATCTTGTCTTGCTTGTCCTTAGGAGATGGTCAAGTTGGTAAAGTGAGGGGCATGGAATCAAAGGATTCTTTGTTCGAATTCTTCTACTTACACTCTCTCGATCGATTCTGTCGTATAGGGCTTATTTAATACAAAGTACCCAGTTGACATGATTTATAAGCTATTGCGTCAATCCGAAAATTTACTCAGTGCACATTCAAATGATAACAAGTGGGTTCCTCCATTTTTTAAAAAAAATTTCTTATCCTGTTTCGAAAAGGTAATTAAATTCCTACTGAGGTTTAATATAAATTGGGATTAACAATTTTATGAACCAATTTTTAAGAGTAATACTAAAATATTATAACTTTCAATTTTTAATAAAAAAAGTCTAATACTAATTTTTTATTAATGTTGACAATATGATAAGTCACGTCATATTAATATGTTTACCACGTGATCACCATATATTGTATTAATGGTACGTATAAATTTTATTGTTTAATAAATTGAAAATATCATAATATTAAAATAATTAAACTTTTTTTTATAAATTTTGCTTCAAAATCATTCTAGAATATTTGATATTTTAAATTTATTAATTAATAAAATTTATTAAAAAAAATTAAAAGCACTTTCTAAAATTAGAATTAATATTATAAAACAAAAAAAAATTCAAACTTGGAGATTTATCATCACTAGTCCCAAATAGTGCAACTAGTCACCATTGCACATACCCTTTTAAGGGTAAAGTCAGTTTTAATGTCAAGTTGTGAGAGTTGGCAAGAAAATGATGCTTTTGGGGTCATGCTTGTCCACCCAACTTGGTGACTTCTGAGCACATTCTACTCGTAAATGCTCTCTGTCCACCGCCTATGGCTCAGCCAAGACCACACTTTCACGACGACTTTTTTCACCTGCTAGGAATTTTGAAGAGCATCTGTCTTCTTCAATCCTTGAAAAGCACGCCAAAGTCATTTTCTTTCCGTCATGTTTGCAAGAAACTAGGGTCCATACAAGATATTGTCCACAATTCAGCATTCTGAGATCATATCCTTATGGACAACTGAGTCGAAAGACTTTCAAGCAATCTTGGAGATACTGGTATGCTTAAATTATGATATATTACATCCAAAAATGTACATACAAACAACAAGATTTCATTCATGACTACCTCCTATGAAGGATTGCATTCACCTATGAAGGAGAAGTCTGTTTAAGACACCTCTCCTACCTTCTAAACACCAGGGGAGGGTCTTCCTCTGTTCAGTTTAATGACCAAGAGGTTGTAATTAATCACACACAAGGAACGTAATTAAAAACCTTGTACTTCTTCATCACGAAATCAAACTTCAAGTGTATCTACTGGGGGTCTTGATGCTGTATATGCTTGAGACCTTGATTCAGCAATTTTTGCAGCTACCTCAGCAACAACAAGTCTGGTTAGAAGCAGACCTGCAATTAGAGCTGCGATCATAAGCATTGTGAAAACTGCACTCCAGCTCTCGGCTGATATATAACCAGTTAGTAAGGGTCCAATTGCAGCTCCAACCGAGCCTGTTCCATCTATAATTGCTGTTACGGTGGCTAATGCCCTCGAGTTTCCTTTTAATGAACTGTGTGTTCCCAGGTCAGCCGAGACAGCTGTTGTTATAAGAGCATATGGACCATTCACAAACATTCCAGTGATGAACATAAGAATGATGTTTAGGGTTAACGAGATGTCTCCGTAGCTTCGGTAAAAGAAGAGGGCAGGAATGGCACAGTACATGAAGCTTGCTGCTGTAATGGCTCTGGCACCTAAGCGATCAGAAATGTGCCCTGCTAAGATTCCTCCAAGAACTCCTCCAACATCAAACAGAGTTGACAAGTTTCCAGCTGTCTCACTTGATAAATATTTGCCATCAATAGCTGCAAGATTCAAGAAACAAAGTTTTAAATCACATAGAATGAGTCATCACAACAGAATTCACAAGTTCCAAATATTCAACACGTAATCAGAAGTTAAGAAATTCAAACTACCTGTGTGGGATATGTAGAAAGGAAGCCAGTAGAGAAATGTATAAGCCACCAACTTGGCGAAAAATAGACACAGAGCAAAAGGAGCAACCCCAGGAATTTTCCATGCTTCAATGAACCCCACTGCTTTCTCCTTTTCCTCAGAGTCTGAATGCAATAAAGGCTCTGTAATCTCATCCCCAATTTTCTGTGTTAAATCCTCCAAAATGTCTTCATCTCTGTCAGCTCCAACAGACTCCGGATTAACAGGGAGGAAAAGGAAAACCATCAAGCCAACAAAAGCAATAAGGAGGCCAGGCACAACAAAGGACCAACCCCAACCATAGCTCAACATTGCGGAAGCAATCAAAGACCCCGAAATGTTGCCAATGGAAGTGTGAGCATTCCATATACCCATAATTAGTCCTCTCTTCTTCTTTCCAAACCAGTTACCAACCACAGCTACAACTGAAGGCCATCCAGTTGATTGGAACAAGCCTGCCACCATTTGTACCACCAAGAAATAGTAGAAACTATGTACATTTGCCCAATAACCAATCCCAAAGAGTGAAGTAAATAGACCAGTTCCAACCATGCCTATTGTCAAAAAAATCCTTAGGTCAAGCCTATCACCCAAATGTCCAGCGAAATACATCCCAAATGCATATATGGAGAGAAAAGCCACGTCAAGTTCACCAAGTAATGCAGTTCCATCTGATCCATTGAATGGGGACCAGCCATCTCCAAGTACCCGTGAAAGTCCTCTTTTCTCAATTGGCTTGCTCACATAAGTAATCCTCCATGGAGCAAAATTTAAGCCAAAATCAGATGATTGTGGATCAAGGGTACTCTTGACAATGCTCGTAGTTTTTCGAGTAGCATGATAGCTAGCGTATGCAAAAAATGTTACAATCAAGACAATGGCCTGGTAGGCTTTATAGGAAAGTCTCCTTCTCTTTACGCACTCTAAGAATTGGATTCCGAGGGGCTTGCTTTCGTTCTCAGATGATGCTTCTGATAATGGTCCCATTTTTTGATCCTTAACTCCACTTGGCATAAAAAGGAAGTCTAATTTCTTCCTTTTGTAAGAGCTGCAGAAAAAGAGAAAGCTAGTGAGAACACGAGTAAAAATAAAATTCCAGAAATCGCTGACAGAATTAGTTACTTCAGATCGTACAAGGTCAATGTTGCAAGATAATCTCAATTTTGTCTCTATTGAGTAGAAAGACAGGAATTCAATCGTAACAACTGAACTGATTTATAGCAAGCTCTTGAATTCACAACCATAAGCAGAGAGGACGAAGAGGAAAAGTGGGGAAAAAGAAGACATCAGGAAGAGGAAACGTGTTTCTCCAGCTTCTGCAGTAATTAAGCAGACCATACTCAAAACAGAGCTATCTTCAAAATCAAGTCAAATTAATCATCTATGGGAAAAGAAATAAACCATGGAACTTTCCGAACTAAAAGAAGAATTACAGTACTTAATGAGGAACATATACAGAACAAACTAGCTCCTTTCGGAGATCCTCTGTAATCAACAGGATCAACAACTTGAAGCAACCAGAGGCAACTTCAGTTGACTGTTAAGGAAACAAGAGCTATTACATCCGAGTAACAGAAAAGATCAACATACAACAAAACAAAACACCATAAATCCGTCCCATAGGCCGTCAGAAAACCAAATTCCTACACAAAAGCAAAAACTTTTCAACAATCAAACCCAGACCCAAGAACAAAATTTTAAACAAAACCCCCATTTTAAAAAAACCACGTTCTTTAGGCTTTCAAGCTCCATAACAGAATTCAAAACCAAAGAGAGAACAAACATCATCATCAACAACGAACAGCCCCAACATCCAAGTAACAAAAGCATACCTCTGGGCTCGCTAAACTCCGGTGATCTCTCTGCGACAACTTCTTCACTTCAAACAGTAACGAAAGTGAAAATCTCCGGCTCTTGCGTTATGTTTACTGTCACGTAACGAACAAAACAATAACACACTCTTTCACGCTTTGCGCTTGTTGGAGGTGCGGTGAGGATTCTTAAACAAGACGTTAGCAATATAAAATTATATTGAAATTCCGGTTACGCCCATTGCTTGCTTTTACCACCGGTTGCCCTTTACTTGACCTATGACTGTGTTTAATTTACGTTATTGCCCTCCACAGAACTTAGGTCGTGTTGTCCAAACATGTACGCAACGTGTAGGTGGTGTAAACTAATATTTCCAAACATCAACACCTCAATTCCGAAATCCGAATAGTTAGGTTTCAAGTCGGTCCAGTTTCACCTAAATTAGGATTACATTGGTAAGACCCTTTTTTAGAATTTTGTAAATTATCATATTAGGCTCATATTTTTAAAATTTATCAATATCATCCCTATTCGTCTCCTTTTTAAAATTTTGAATTAATAATTATTCTTTAAATTTTGAGTAAATATTTTATTTTATAATAAAATTCACATTTATGACAATTGGATCGGATTTAGCTTTCCCTCATATTGATTGAACCACGAGCGGAAATTTCTAGACCCGATTGAGTTATGAGTCGGGCTCGAGTCAGGTTGTTTAATTCTGAGGCCCAATCAAGAGCAACGAAACAAGTTTAATTTATCAAGAATAAAGTCAAATTAAACTTTCAACCCGATATTTTATAGGCTCGGTTCGACTATTACAAGTTAAGACTTTGAGAATCACAGACTGAGTGAGTCAATAGGGCATGGGGGACTTTTTTTTTTTTATATGAAGAGGATATACAACAAAGAAGCCTAAGACCTTAAGACCGCCACAGATAAAACATTATTTTGTAGAAATTGTCGAATATCCGGAATACGCATCTCTCACAAATGCAAATGTTGTGAAGATGAAGAGCAGAATTTTTCTAAATAATCAGCACATTGTTTCCCTTTTAGCAGGGTATGGGCAATAGAACAGTTCCAGTCCTTCCTCAGATAAAACGTAATATTCTCGACAATAGTCAAATAAGGACGGGATCGAGGGCATTCCCGAATAACTTCTAGTCATAAGATTTTGAGAATCTCAAGAGGGCATAGGGGGGCTTCAAATCATAAATAATTAAGTATATTGTATCTTATTTTAATAAATATAATATAACATTGGGCAATCACTACATGCATTATATACATAATTATTTATGATTTGTTTAGTGAATAACACGTTAATCATTTGAAGATTGTGTGTTGGTGTTGAAAAAGACCTTACCTTGATGAGATGTAAGCTTCATTCAGCCCTCACGTTGTTGATCATTATCTTTATTTATATACATGGTCCAAAAGGGCAAACACAGCAACGAGAGGCTGCAGTTTATTTGATGATTCAAAATAGATATATATTAAAATTCGTTAAATGAATTATTCGAAACTTGAAACCAATCCCTTTGTCACCTTTTGATGGTATTCGTTGGTGTTCACCACAGGAAAGTATGGAATCTCATTGTCGTCAAATGCCTTACCTTTCAAGCAAGGATCACCACCGAACTTGGATGCTTTCCCTTTTTCTTATTCGCTTTACCACGTGATAGGTTGTTTGTTTGTTCACGTTGATATCACTCGAGCCTCTTTATGCAATAATGGTAATGGTAATGGAACAAGCTTTTCTCGTCCAATTAGGCCTATTTGATTGAAGAGTTAGTGATAAAATGAGATAAAAGGTAACACTTTTTTTTTTTTTCGTTTGGTTAAAAGTTTCATAATGAAATAAAACGAAGAGGATGGAACAGAAAAGTTTCATGCTACGTTCTGTTCTAATATGAATAATAAAAATAAGAAATTTTTTATTCGAGAGATTCAGGATGAAACGTAAACTAATAAATAGATACTACCTAATATATTCTTAATAATTTTTCTTAATACTAATTATTTCCCCTAACCCTAAACTTGCTTTTTTCGTACTCATTTATTACGGTTCACAAAAATTGTATATAATTAATAATATTTTTATATTATTTCTCCTTACTCTAATAATAATATTTTTATATTATTAGTAATAATTTGTATATAATTAATAATAAAACATTTATTAATGGAAACTATCAAAATTATAATTTAATTGTTTGTATATATTTCTATATAAATAAGAATATAAATAAATTATTTTTAAATGTAAATCACAAATAATAGAATAGAATAAAATTTAATAAATAATTAATAATAATAATTTATATAATTAATAATAAATTGTAAATTCCATTTCATTATAGATCGTTCTATTTTGTTCCATTCCATTCTATTAATTACCATTCAATCAACCAAAGAAGTCCTTAGGAAAGCTTACATGCATACCTAAAATTTAAAATTTTCATTTTATTGATAAAATCTTAATAATTCAATTAAGCAAATTATTTTTTATTTACAATTTGACATGTTTGTTAAATGTTACGCGAACGTTCATCTATTAATTACATCAGCAAACATAACATTTTGAACTAAACTGTTAAGATTTTAAAATATTATATACTTAATTGACATTTTTAAAGGTTTAAAGACTAAATACAAAAATTTAAAAATTTCCACCTTCAATACTTGTACCTCACTTCAATGATCATTTGTTGATCACATCATCACCAAAAGTATCTTTTTTATGTACTCAAATTTTACTAATTAAGATTGAAGTGAAATTATCTCAATTTATTTATAATTAATGCAATCATCCTAATTAAAAATTCTTTTTTTGTATCAAAGTCACAAATTTGATATTATCATTCAAATTTATACCATTGTTATTATATATATATATATATCAATTGTAAGTAAATAAAAAGCCTCTATATATAAGAATGACATTTTTTCCAATATGCTCTAAAATGAATAAATAATATTTTAATTGACTGAAAATTTAAATTTAAATTTAATTTCAAATTTAAAATGATTTGTTTGATTTTACTCGAACAATTTCAATTAATTAATTATTATTTTGCAAATAAAATGTAAAAAAATAGTTTAATTCGATTTAATCTAAAATTAATAGATAATTTTTGAATTAATAAAACTTTAATTTAAATTTCAAAAAATTCAATTATGTAATTTTAATTTGGAATATGTAAATTTACCCTATCCACGTTCACACTCATGGGTCCCACTAAATCCACAAGCCTTTCCACGTCATGCGATGTCTAGTCTTTCTCTTTCCCCACCGAGTGGCTGTTAGGGAGGCGCGTGTCGTGCTAAGGGCAATTTCAACGAAATATTCACATAAATGCATTCCTGTAAATTAACCGTCTTACTGATGGGCTTTTCCGTAATTCCGCTTTCGCCGATCAAAACTGGGGGCTAAGGTATGGAAGGCATATTCGGATATCCCAAAGAGAATTATACCCGCCGTGAAGAGGATATCCTCCTCCAAGATCCACGGGGCCCAGAGTCCACTTTTGCGTACGGTATCTACCGCCGTGGCACAGACCATAGACTATGGAGTATGGACTATGGACTCACCCGTGACGTCAGAGTCAGCAGTTAGCGGAGGGCCGACGTGGCACTTGCTCTTGGTTCTCCGGAGAGGGGTGATCTGTTTCAGAAGGGCTTAAACGAGAGAGTCGAGTCGAGACGTTTTGGATGGTTCGAGGAAATTTCGTTTTCTGGATCCTTTTCTTTTCAAGCAAATCAATGAAATCCACACTTGGAGGCTTATGGCTTTTGGTCACCATTCAAGGGGCAGTCTTAGTTTGTTTGTTGAAGAATCGAGTGTTACATGAGGGTTTTCGATTGATAAGGACGAGGGAACTATGCGAAGCCATAAGTTCGAGGTTTTGTTTTTCCCAATTAATAATTTTTGTGTGTTTTAATATTTATCAAAATATGTTATTGATGTATCATTAATAGTATTTAAAAATTGTCCTAAAGGGGTGTGACTTGATGGTTGAGAGCGAAATTTGACTTTAGTTAGGTCCCAGGTTCGATTCCATGCTAGCTTCCACTTGTAAGAGTCTGAGGCTGCCGGAGTTTTACTTGTAGATGGAGAACTAGTTGGGCCTTTAATGATGAGGTGCGCCCGCTTGGCTCGCCTGTGAGGTGGTGCGTTAGTTGAACACTCAGAGAGGTGTGCTCGCTTGGCCCGCCTACAGGGTTTCCTCGTATAAAAAAAATTATTTAAAAATTATTAATAGGGAAAAACAAAATTTTTAATTTTTAATTTAATTTATATTAATAACTCTTATTATGAAAAATTAAACTCAATTTTTATAAATTAACAATTTTTCATAAACTAAAACAAATAAGTTATTTCAATTTAACAATTTTTTTTATTAATAAGTAGAAACAATCATATTTTAAATTATTTATTTTTATTCAATCTTTAGTCGCTTTTATAACGGTATAATATCACTTCAATCGTTTAAATCTTAAACATTGTATCTTATCGGCATAATTTTCAGTCTGGTTTAAAATACTGGCAATTAGAGTTTTTATGGAAAATGATTATAATTAGAGTTACTAATATATTAGATCAAATCTAACTCATCCAATGTGTGAATCTATTCAAAGTAAATTTTAAATTAAAATGATATTAATTTAATCAATCGATCTTTTAATCATTGAGCAAAACAAAATTATTTTAATTCAGATTCAGAATCTCATCAGCTTGAATTTTAGAAAGTCACTCTTCAAGTAAAGCAAAACCGTCAACTTTGATTACAGTGGTCTGACAAGACATTGATTCCATACACACGAATCATGTTGCAGCATCATATCATATTGCCGACTTTAATCCCAGTGGTGGATGACCTCGATTCCATGTACGCACACTTCATATTTGCATAAATGCTCATTTTATATGTTGTTTAAATCAATATCAAGCGTGTGAGGTGAGGCACTGTTTGGCGTATCTGTTTGTCTTCCCAAGTGTTAAACGCACTTAACATTTGTTATTTAACAAACGTGAGGTGATAAGGAGTTCTTCTAATTTAAATGAGATTACGAGTTCGAACCGTACTCATTTATTCTTACAAAGGATCTACTCAGTTTAAGTGGTGATAGTCGGAATGTAGATGACTTAAAGGTATCTTCCTATAATTAAAGCTTTTTTAGAACATTTCGTGACTAACAAAAAAAAAAAAGGCTGTTTTTATTGAAAGTCAACCTATCTAGTGCTATATCTCCTTTGCCCAATTTTATCGGAATTCAAACAGTTCAAACTCAATCCAACTTAATTAGACTTCGGGTTAGGCTCAAGTAAGAACTTTTGGGTCAAACCTAACTATAATACGTGTTCTCATGTGTATCACTAGTACCACTATTGGGCCGTCTCAAAGCCCAAACTTGTCAATTTTGAATAGATAAGATCAAATTGGACCGGACAGATTTTACGATACCTAGTCGGTTCCCGGGTAATTTGATCCGATTTTAACCAATCCCACGGAAGCCATAGAGTCCGAATTGAAGCTAGCAAAAAGTCTGTGTACCCGAGGCGAACACCGAGATGGTGGTGGCATGACGTAAAGGTGTGTTTAGAAGAGGTAGGGATTGTTTTGTTACTGTGATTGAATCTATTTACTTTGGATCCATGAAGAATTGTATGCTTAAGAGCAGCAATCAAGCATATACTTGTTAGAATTTGAAACCTTTATAGTTGATAAAACGCAAACTTTAAACATCAATTACAGATTCAAACAGCAAAGTTTTTGATTTCTATGATTCTATCCGTAACCATTTTGATGAACATCAACAGCAAGATCAGCTCTCAAGCAATTTATTGTTGCTCAAAAACTTCACAGAGAAACGACCACTACTACCAATAACATCAAGACACCGAAACTCATCTACAGTTTTCGAAATGGTTATACTCTATTCAACCTTAACTTGTACCATATCTACTCTCTCCTCCTCCTTCACCTTTGGCACGGTGACTTTCAGCACTCCATTCTTCATCTCAGCTTTTATCTGGCTCGTATTGTAGATCTTCTCCGGCAGGTCTATTCTGCTACTGTACCTTCGACCGCTCTCTTCATCGTCTTCAAATTCCTTCGGACCTTCGCCTTTTATAACTAGTGTGTTCTGCTCCACCGCCACCTTCACGTTTTCTTTGTCCAATCCCGGCATATCAATGCGCAGATTCAGAGCGTCATCGGTCTCACGCGCCTCCCAACCTCGTCGCGTTCCAGCCCCCATGCTACGAGGCAGGGTGAGGAACGGATTGTCCATGAATTGGTCCATTGTGTTCAGCAACTGACTCAAGGTCCTCGTTGGCGAGAATGGATCAAAAACATCTGCGTCATCAAAACAACAAAAAGCTAAATTACTCGAACAAGATAAATCAAAATTCACCCATAAATTAGAGAGTTCAACCGAAAAAGACCAAGCTAAATCGGCGCCTACTAGGACGGAAATAGAAAACAACTACCTGAGAAAAGATCACCGCGGCGACGGGGAAGACCACTGCCAGAGCGACGGTCGACGTCGATAGACCGCTCATCTTCACCGTCATCGAATTCACGGACAGCATTGGTATTGAAAAAGCGGGAAACAGAGGGAGCAGTAGCCGCTGGACGAATCAGTCGAAGATTTTGTACGAGGTTTGAAGACACAAGCTTCTTCAATCCCATCGAGGACGCCATTGTATAGTCAGTAAAAAGCTTCACTAGCACGAAATGAAACCTTTTTTGATGTTGTTTGTAACCGCTTGTGGCGAGGGAGTATTTTATAACGGAGGATGGGAATTGGGAGGTTCTAGATTAAGCTAAACCGAGAAAGTTCCAGAAGTAAACTTTGGTCATGGAGAGGGTTCCAGAAAGATTCCTCCTTGCGGCTCACGAAATGCAAAATAGTGTAGTAAATAATTATTATAACTCTTACCTTTCATTAATTTATAATTATATAAGAATCGAGCTTTTGATTAAATCTTGGTAACAATTAAATTCAAGTTGGAAAGGTCTAGCCTAATATGGTTTAAGTTAATAAAATAATTTCGTTTTATTAAGTTAACTATAGGTTAATAGGATTTTGGCCTTAAAAAATTACGGTAAAAGATGTAATTTTCAATATGCCGTGTTATTATATACTTAAATAGGGTTTAAAAAACAAGTTAAGCATCAATTCTGGAAAGAATTAAACTTTAATGACTTAACTCGGAGTTTCTATTATCTATATAAGGTTATTAGGAATATGTGTCCAAGAAGTTAAAACTAGAGTAAGGATGACATGAAAATATACATAACATTTTTTCAATAAGCCCCTTCTTATTTAGAGAGATACGCTTGATTCAAAGGATTTTAATTTAAGTAGAACTAAAACTAAATGCTTGAGGTATAACTTTTCGGGTCAAAAGGTTGCATCCGATATAGAAATAAAGATTAATTTAGATATTATACCACATAAAGATTGTTTTAAATACTTCAGATTTATCATAGAAAGTAATATCAAGATAAATAATGATATAACTCACTGTATCAAATTTGGGTGACTTAAATAGAAGGACGTATCATAAGTTTTATATGAAAAGAAGATATCACTTAACTAAAAGCTAAATTTTACCGTTTATCAATTATGCTAAGTTGCTAACCATGCTCTATGAGGTTGATTATTGATCCATCAAGCATGTGCAAATTCATAATTCAATTGAACTCATAAACTTAGGCCTAAACTTGAACTCAATTACACTTAAGTGACCAAAAGTGCAATTAAGCCTAAATTAAGCCCAATTTTTTAAAAAGAGTTTAGAAAAAAGAAAAGACAATATTTTACATAATTAAACCTTTTTAAGAATTTGAACCCAACCTAAAACTTAATTAATTTAAACCGAATCTGTTGATTTCAGGCCAAATTCAACCAACTCAAGCTGAACAATTTTTAGCACTCATATTAACATCTCAGTATAGTTTTTGATATTTTAGTTTTAATGCTTATCTTAATTTAAGTTTCACTAATATTTTATATTGTTCAAATTAATCCTAATAAATTATTAAACATATTTATTAATTTAAACTAAGTTTCATCAACTTAAAATCTACATAAATTTAAATCCTATAACTTGTTTCTTTCTATCCACCCCAAGCTCAACCTCATTCCCCTTACAACCTGTAACCCAAATTTTACAATGGGGCTCCAAAATTTATCTAACTAGCTTAGTCCTCCAAGCTGTGTTGTTAAAGAATTACCTCCTACAATTGCACTCAAGTGACAAATAACAAACATGCTAGGCAACAAGTATTTGCACTTCCAAACCACAACCTTTATAACAAAAGGCAAGGACTTGACGAAACTTCAGTGCCCATCAGCAACTTTTGGAATTCAGTGACTTTCAGTTCAAGGCCCAGTTCCCATAAATGCTTTGGCAGATGGATAATCCTATTTTTGCAGAAGAAATCTCTTACAAATACCATAACACTAGGTACCTACTTACCATTACTACTACCATGATGACCGGGTCGACCTGATTATGCTTCATCCTGCACTAGTGGAATAGTTATCTGATACTTTTAAGATATCATACAAGTTGATGTTACCTCCAGACATCATCATTATTCAGGTTTAAGCGAATTTATCGCACCCAAATCCTCTTGAAGTAGTTTTCACGCCAGGAGTAAACACGGTTTAAGCAAATTCGATCCAAAGATACAGCTATTAAGCCATTCAAAATCACTCTGTAAAGAGTAGTTACCTATAGATGAGAGACCTGGTTTTGAAAATTTGACTCCAAAAAGAACCTACACTGAAAAGACAAGAAATCCATTTCTAACATAAATATGAATCATAATAAATGTCACGTTTGTTACCCTCGGAAATCCATGGCTTATGGTCTCTACAAGCGCTCGTCATTCAAATCCACATAATTAGAAGGCACAAGTAGGAGCCAGGTCCTGGGAGTCCCTCAATGATCTGATGCTACATTAATCTCGTAATAGGATCACATCAGAGGTATGTTTTGTGATAATTACTTATGATTCGTGAATTTTGCTTTCACTGTTTCGTAAATGAAGCAGTAATTAAAATAACAAAATCAGAATAACCTGAGCAAAAATTGAAATTTATCAAGATTAGGTGCCAACCTACTGATGCTGTCATTATAGAGAAGACTTATGTGTTTACCTCAAAATTGAGACATAAAACCATCTCTCTCTGCAGCTGTCTCATTCAAGCATATATTTTGAGTTTGACCACATACATACATGAGAACAAAATAGCCATCAATTACCAAAGACGGGGAACCACTCTGAAAACAGGTTCTCGAAGATAAATGCTACCAAAGCTCAAACCAGCAAGGAAAAGAGTTACAACAACATATCAAGTCATACCTACCTCAACCCTTTTCGTCTCTTATAACATTGAGGGAGGTAAAGACCCAATAAAGCTGTGAGATGGCAAGGAAAAGTTTAACCCATGATGACAAAGATACATGCTTGTAAAACTATGGGATTAAAAAGGTCTACCTCATAATTCAAAAGCTCAGACATCTATCTACACAATCACTAATATGGGCGAACTGGACTCCTAGGTGACCTTCTGTTACCATGCCTAAGAGGGGAACGTGACCTACTCCGACCACGATACTTATCCCTGCCTCCATCTCGTCCATTCCTAGGTCTCCAATCCCCCCTTTCTCCATCCCGACTACTTCTGCCATTCCTCTCTCTTGACCTTTCATAATCCTTGCTGCGCTCTCGATAACGATCCCGCTCTCTTTCTCTATCACGATCATCATGTCGATCCTTATCACCTGAACCACTCCTCCTTTTCCTGCTCTCGTATTCCTTCTCCCTTTGCTTCCTTCTTTCTTCTGTTTCTTTCTCTTTTGCTAGCCTTTCCTCTTCTTTTGCCTTTTCCTTTGCTGCCTGAAATTGAAGATCAAGATTCTGCATTGACTAAAGGAAACAAATCACATTTACTCTGAGAGGTGAAGTATGCAACTCACCTTGTGCTCAGCAAGAAAATCGCGCACCATGCCATAGCCCATGTGCTGCTTGCCCGTGACATGAGATTGAGTCCTCTCTGCTGCATCGTTAGCTACTAAAAAAGAACCACAAATCTCACATAAAGCCATCTTTTTCTCCTGTGGAACCATCAAGACTTTATCATTCTGAGATTGAATCAAGGCTTTCTCGGAGTTAAGTTCATCCACCTGCAAAACTATCAATAGTCAATATACAAGTAAAATAATGGTCACAAGGCAACCTCCGAACTTTTATGGAAAAGTTGCATACTTTTAAAATAATGCACGTGTAAGATGCTAATAGATAACTGAAAATGTTCACACCATCTTTAAAAGTATGTTCATTGCATTTTTCACGATGATTTAGTTGAGGCAAGTTCCGCAAATTACTTGCTTCAGAAAAGATTGCTGCTCTAAATTTTTCCGGTTTGAGTTTCGGTCGGGTGGGGGGCAGAGTTGAGAGTGCAAGAAATAAAGTAAGACACCTTTTTCATAAGAGCTTGAGCTTCGTCAACCTTCCCAGCTTCACCAAGGGTCTCCACTTGTCCAAGCAGGTTTTTAATTTTCTCCTCAACCACAGCTAACTGTTCAGACTTCTCAGCTGATAGAGGAGGGGGTGGCATAGGTTCTTCACCTTGAGCAAGGCGCTCTCTTCCTCGCCTAACTCTTCTATCCAAATCCATCACCTATAATAAACAAGCAGTTATACAAAACAGGTTGCAAAATTTTAAAATCAATTACAAACAACAATCTAACGCAAGGATGATTCGACCTACCAATTTCTCACAACGCTGAGCAAGTTCGGCTTCAAATTTGGCAAGAAAAGTGTCGTGCCTCGGGGACTTCTCAAAGCTGCAATTAGAAATCAATTAACACAGCAGCAGGGAGTGCATACATGCACAGAATAAGAGAATATAAGCGCTTAGACTTTTTTTTCTTATCAAAGTAATCTCAATTATAGTAAAAAGAATCTAACAAATTTATTTAGTGTATCCTCCTCAAAATTAATTCAACAACCATGCAAAAATTCTTCCTCTGAAAGAAAAACAACACATCAATAACAATCACTAGATGAAACAAAAGACGAGCCATCAAATCCCATGCTCTTACCTTTCTTTCAACTTTGGGTCATGAATTCTATCACAAGGCCCTGCCACCAAAATAAGAAAAACGATATAAATTTAATAAAATCGCCATATCTACAACACTAAAACTATGCCGAATAAAGATATCAACCGAAAAACTAAATTCTAAAGTCCGAAAAATTCAAACCAAAAAAGCCTTCCCATTTCCTCAAATTCCTCATTAACCAAATGGACCAACATAAAGGAGAAGAGCTGGACCAAAATTAAAAGTAAAAACTCACCTAAATCACTCTTGGTATTAACGAAGAGGTCATGTGGGCAAAAACGAGCCATATAATACGCACAAACTTCCTTCGAGTCCCATGTTATTTCCTTATACCCTTTCCTTTCTTCGGCCGTCAAATTACGATCTAAGCAATACACCATTCTCACACAAGTCATCAAAACCCAGATACAAAAACGAAAACCCAAAAAAAAAATCAATGACCCACCACCTCATTAAACAATAAACACTCCAAAAATGATGGATAAAATATCCATATAACAAAAAGAAAGTTTACAGTCAATACCTGCACCCATGAGTTCGTCTAGCATAGCTCGCTGGAGATCCATGGCTATAATGAATAGCTCTGATATTTGCTAAATAAACTAAAATAGTTGACTTTCGATAGAAAGGATTTAGGGTTTTGCGAATTTGAGGGGATTAGGGTTTGATATAGCGAGGATTTTAGGAACCAGCGTTGGGGAAGACGAAACAGTTGAGGGTTTGGGGTAGCTTTGAGGTGCTTGCTTGTGTGTGTAGAAAATAAATCCTCAAATATAATCTTATTTTATTTTCTCTTCTGTTTTATTACATTATTTTTATAATTTTAATATAATAATTGTTTTTAGTATAAAGGATTTAGACTTTACATATTATTAAAATAAAAGACATATCTTTTAATTTTCAGATTTTCTGAATTTTTTATAATTTTAAAATTTTTCTTCTAAATTTTGTTTAAAATAATGATAAAATACAAGTAATATTAACTTTAAGTATTAATTAATCAAAACCATTAATATAATAATCCAATTTAATTTTTAAATTAAATTCAAACTAGTTAAATTAAAATTAATTTAAAACAAGGTAATTATAATAAATTATTTTTAAATAAAAGCTTTTGTTAAACTAGTTTATATTTGAGATTTAGGTTGAATTACTACAGAAATAGGGGGAGTAAGAGAGTACAACATTAAAATGGTCAGCCTGTAGCTAAGGAGGTGAGAGAGTACATCATTAAGATAGTCAACTTGCAGCTAAGGTGAAGACATGAAATATTTATATTTTTTATGCTTGTATTGCTCACCATGCTCTGAATACACTTCCATCAGAATTTAATATTTTGGTTACAATACACAACTCTAAAGATAAAAGTCATGTTTGACAATCAGCTGATTGTATTAGTTGTTAGCTGATAACTGATTACATCAGCTGATTTGATCAACAAATTGTATTAGCTATTTGTCATTTGATGTTTGGTAAAATTAACTGTTTAATATTAACTGTTTAAGTGTAAGATGACTTATGAGGACGTGACTTTAAAAAATGAATAAGGATATGAATATTATATATATATATATATTTCAATTTAAATTTTAAATATTTAATTCTACAAAAATTAAGTTTATAACTCTAATATAATTATTTTATCTTATACATATAATAATAATAATAATAAAATTTAATAATAATAAAGTTGGTGCTTCTCCATGCTTCATGTCGTGCAACCTTCTTTTCAAGCTCATCTTCCCTGTGCTTTGCAGCCTTCTTTTCAAGCTCATCTTTTTTTGCTCCAACCACCCTGTCCATTAGGGGTGAGCATAATTCGGGTAGCAAAATGGAAAATATTTGATAAATCGGGTCGGCCTGAAAATTACCCGAAATATTTTGGGTAAGGTACGGGTAACTCTGAAAAAATTCGGGTTACCCGAATTAGTTTGAAATATAATTAAAATTAGGGCTTCTTCGGTTCTTCCTATCCTACCTAACTTCTCGATTCTTCTTCTCGAATCTCGGCGCCTTCTCTTCTCTCTGGAACCGCCTTCTGCCTTCTCGCCTCGCCTGTCGCCTCGGCCTTCTGCGTTCGTCTTCTCGATTGTCGGTTCTGCCTTCTGCCTTCTGCGTTCGTCTTCTCGGTTCTTCTTTTCGGTTCGTCTTCTGCCTTCTCCTCCTCCGTCCGTGGTTCGTCTTCTGCCTTCTCCTCCTTTGTCCATGGTGCGTCTCGTCTCTCGTGGGTCAGCCTTTGCAGTTATTCCTCCAGTGGTTATTCTCTATTTGATCCTAGTAAGTGTTGCTTGGGATTCCTCCCTAAAATAATTTGGTTGCTCCTCAATTTCTTATCATCATAAGGGCAAGCCAAATTCATAACAACTTCTAATCTATTACTGCGATTTTACTTCCAATCATAACTCTTCCATAAGACTAGTAATGGATAGGCTGATTTGCTACTTTATGGTAAGCTCTGTCATTCTGGCCAGTAAGTATTGGAACTCCTTCAGGAAAATCTTCATCTTTTTCTATTTGCTTTAGGTTGGCCAATTCATTTAGGGGGTTGAGGTTCGTTGGCAAATTGAACCTCAAGTGACATTGCTTTATAAATGTCCCTCAATCCATGTTCGCGTCACCTTGTAAAACCATAATTGTGCCTCCCCATTAAGATGGAGTAGTTGATTTTCAAAGAATTATTCATGCTTATGAATCCAAATCAACGAATCGTCAGTACCATCAAATGAAGGAACTTGTAATTTAGAATAACTAAGAATAGTAGTCCCTCTAGCTTTCCCAATGCTTCTCTCCTCCCTTTGGTCTCTACAATTACAACTGTTATTACCTACCTCGTCGTTCTTACCTCGTCACTTTAACTCCTGCATAATCTTTTTCACCTACGAGTTTAATACGTATATAGCTAGAGTCGTCCATGATGTTTGGCTATAAACAGATTTGATGTGTCTTTGCATAGAACTTAATTACATCTGACTTATAGGCATGCAAACTCTCTTTTCTCTTCTTAGAGTTCTGATAGGCCTCTAATGCAATTTATGTATAAGAGGAAAAGAGGAAAATTGGTTTATGCAATTCAAGGTCCAGCCTAACAAAATGATCAATAGAAGATTGATTTATGTGGGTTAGGTTGTTTTTACACTCCATCACCATTACTATGATTATTTGATGAGCTAGCATTAGTTAGTTACCCTATTTTCATAAGCATATGTATTTGTTATAGAGGAAGAGAGACGTGACCGATTGTATTAAATTGGTTTTAGGGTGATCGGGCCTAGGCAATTAAAAACTTGGCCTAAGTTAATTTCAGAACCTCTTCTTATAACTTTTAGGCTTTAGATTGGATTAAATTGGAGGTTAGATTCATTAAGAATTAAATTGGAGTTTAAGATTAAATGCTACCTCCTTGCCTTTCCCAAATCTAATACTTTTTTAAATCAGTTGTTAGTTAATTATAAATTCACTTCTAATGTGCTTTGAAGATTCATATTTGAAGTGAGTTAATTATAAATTGACTTCTGATTGTCTTATAAATTGTTTGTTTTCCTGTTTTTAGATGGAACAAGAAGGGTCAAATACTCCAATGATTCCATTCAACGTCGAGTCTCCGAATGAAGAGGCTAGAGAGGCCTCTGGAAAAGAGATGCCTCCAGTTCCACTAGCACCAAAG
>JANJEY010000006.1:74674527-74692686 GCA_024703695.1 Erythroxylum cataractarum | reverse complement strand
TAGATGACCACACAAGGGTTTGTTGGGTCTACCTTCTAAAAGAAAATTTTGATGTTGTCTCTGTTTTTCAACAATTCTACAAGATGATAAAAAATGTTTTCTAGTCTAATGTCTATATTTTTTGTACAGATAACAGAGGAGAGTATTTCTCACATATTTTGGGAAATTATTTTGTTGATAATGGACATTTTCATCAAAGTTCATGTACCTATGCACCTCAGCAAAATGAGATAGTTGAGAGAAAAAACCGTCATTTGTTGGAAGTTGCCCGATCAATTATGTTTGAAAATTTTGTTCCACACCATTATTGGGGTGATTCCATATTAACCGCTTCCTACCTGATTAATAGGCTTCCTTCTAAAACTCTAAATTTTCCAAATCCTATTAGTTGTCTCAGAAAATACTTTGCTTATGTCAGATTGTTTAATTCTCTCATCCCTAAAGTATTCGGTCGTTCTATTTTTGTTCATAATACTATTCCTATAGGAGGAAAACTTGATCCAAAAGCTTTTAAGTGTATTTTCTTAGGATATTCTCATACTCAAAAGGGTTACAGATGTTATAACCCATACTTTAAAAAATTATCTATGTCATATGATGTGACCATTTTTAAAAATCAACCTTTCTATTCACATGCTTTTCTTCAGGAGGAGAATCCAGGTGAAGAGAACCATTGGGACCCTTCTATATCTAAACTTGTTCATTGCTGATGTCATTAATTTTATCTCCATCTTTACAATACAGATCCACAAGTGACTCAAGTCAAAGGGGGAGAACCACCTCATCAAACCTAAAAAATAGGGTGAACTACTTGTGTACTCAAGGAGACCACGAGTTACTCAGCAAAGCCAAGCATCTGAACTAGAAGAGGATCCCATATCACAAGTTTTACCAAAGTACTATTTCAATTGATGACCTTGATATTCCCATTGCTATCAGAAAAGGGGTAAGATCTTGTAATGAACGTCCAGTTTCTAACTATTTGTCATATTGCCACCTATATAACAAGTACAGGCTATTTGTCTCTTAACTCAATAATGTAAAAAATCCCACTGGCATATATGAGGCATTGAGAGATTCAAGATCGAAAGCTGCGGCAATGGAAGAAATGAAGGCCTTGAAAGAAAATGACACATAAGACATAGTCGACATACCAAAAGGGAAGAAACTAGTAGGGCACGAATGGATCTTTACTATAAAAGTTAGTTTGGATGGGAGAATAGAGAAGTACAAGCACACCACTATAAAAGAATTGGAAGCATAAGGTTTTTGAAGATGACTCTCCAACAAACAAAGAAAGCTATCAACGTTTGGAGGGAAAATTAATCTACCTATCACTTACTAGGCCCAACATTGCCTCTAGTGATAATGTGGTTAGTGAATTTATGCATGCTCCCATCAAGAGACACCAAGATAAAGGGTGGATTCAAAAATTTTTTTAAGTGGGGGTAAAATTTTAATATAAATAAAATTTTATTTTTAATGAGGACAAAATTTTAATAAGAGTATAATTTTATTTTTTTTGTGGAGGCAAAATTTAAAAAAATATACTATTTTAAAGAAATCTATTGGGGTAAGTGGGGGCAAGATGTAGATCCGCCATTGCCGAGATGCAGTAGATCAGATTCTTAGATACTTGAAAGGAACACTTGGAAAGGGTCTTCTATTTAAAAAAAGCGAAATCTGAGAAATAGAAGGATTTGCAGATGCAGATTGGGCACGATCAGTTGAAGATGTTAAGTCCACCATAGGCTATTGTACAAAGTTTTGGAGAAATCTTATTACATGGAGTAGTAAGAAACAAACTGCTGTACTTAGAAGTAGCGTTGAAGCAAAATATAGGGCGATTGCACAAGATAAATTAACCATCTTCTTCCAAGTGGGTTTTAGCTGAGATTGTATTGGCCTCTTGTTAGAGAAGGTATTAGTTGATGTCAATACTCATTCTTCCTCCTCTATCATCAGGTTGCAGAAAAAGAAAGGTTTGCCTACAATTAGTGCCTTGTCTCTGTAAAAAGGTAAATTGGTACTCGTACCGGATACAGATCTTTTACCTATATCTCAGTCTCTGACATTGCGTTACAAAACACACAAAAAGCACCAAGAACGTTGTCCCTATTGCTTGTCTCTTTCAATCATCAAACGGCTACCGACACTGGCTTAGTCAAAGTAAAAGTTCAAACATTTTCAAGCTCTTGCTAACAAGTCGACGAGCTCTCTCTCTCTCTCTCTCTCTCTGTGAAAGAACACTATCGCTTTGAACTCACTGACTGACTTGTTTCAGCTTTCATTTCATGGAGAGAAGACCCGAGTCAGAGAATGGAAAGAGGCTTAGAAGACTGTCGTCGAGCAGGGAAGCAATGAGGCGTCCTCCCACGCGCATGTTATCTCTGCCACCCATTGTGAAAGCTCCGTCCGACGACGCGAGGCTCGCTGCAATAGCCGTAGGTTTGAATGTACGGCTGAGATCAGCGGATATGCCTGGTCCAATGCAGGAACGCGCGTTCCGGTGCACCAGAGCACTACTCGACGCCAGTCTCCATAAGAGACCCAATCCTAGTCAAATTGCTATGTCTCTGAAGAAGGTATCGAAACGAAAAGCTTTGCGAAAATTTCTTGCTTAAGTGAGCTTAAATAGCCTTCTATGTCTCTATGTTTCGATATATTTGGTTATTATTGCTATTTTGTCACATTACTAGTCCCAGACTTGAGCATCAGGTTCTGTCTTCAAGATTGCAACTTTAGTGTTGTTCTTGAAATGTTCCTTTCAGGGAACGAAAAGTTTCAACTTTTTAGAGATACCCTTTTTTAGAAACCGCCGAAATCTCTTAGGGTATCATATTTGATTGATAAAGCTACCTTTTTATTCTCTTTTTGCGGCTTGGCTTCTCGTCTAAAACAACTGCAATACAACTCTCTTTAAGGAAAATCTTCGTTTTGTGTTTCAGGAGTTCGATAGTGTTTATGGTCCGGCGTGGCACTGCATCGTCGGGAAGAGTTTCGGATCCTTTGTGACTCACTCGAGTGGTGGATTTGTGTACTTCTCGGTGGACAAGCTCTGTTTTCTGATCTTCAAAACAGAGGTCCGACCATTGATTAAGTTATCATTACCATTTACCAAACTCAACGTTAATAATTAGGAGTAGACCGTTTGTTTTTCCTGTTCATGTATTTGAAGTTCCGAGGTTGCTTTTCTATGAATCTATTTTATCTGAATCACCTGTAAGAATGTACAGATAAACATATATTCAAAAATCTGAACTGATATCATGAACAAGACCCTCCATGGCTGGCCTTACTTTTTTATCCGAGGAAGAGGGAAGAGGGAAGAGGAAGAAGTTAAATTCGAAAAATAAGAACTGAAAAAGAAAGGACTCGTGAAAAAAGATGTTTTTTAAGAATTATTAGTTTATTTAATATGCAACACCTTTCCAGGGTTGTTTCAGGCAGTTGGAAAACGGTACCTGGAAATGAACACATCACGTTTTCAGTTTTTTCACGATACCACGAGGCGACATGGTGGTTACTTTTCGAATTTTAAGCCCTTCCACGAAGGGTTACATTTCCAACGATCATATATATATGAAACTTTTCCATATCCAACCTCTACTGATCAATCAGAACGGTGGCAGTTTCAAGTAATCTGCACAGAATAGAATCTTGAAGTTGTTCTTGTAATTCCTTGTGCCTCATTGTAACAAATGGCCCCATCTTCACTCAAAGCCCGTTTCGAGCAATCTATCACTCCTGATGCTCTCAAATCCTATCTCGCAGAGTTCATCTCCACGTTCTTTTATGTGTTTGCTGTGGTTGGTTCTTCTATGGCTTCACGTAAGTGTAGAATTATGTGTCTTCGTGTTTCTTGTAGTAACAATGCTTTCTTCTTCTTTATTAGCCAATTACAGGACAATTCAGGAAGGGTTGTTTAGGATTTTAAGTGTTCTGTCGTCTTTTTTAATGTTTGGTTTCAGGGAAGTTGACGCCAAATGCCGCAGAAACTGATCCGTCGAGTCTGGTGGTGGTTGCAGTTGCGAATGTTCTTGCACTTTCCTCGGCTGTTTATATCGCCGCCACGGCCTCTGGTGGGCATGTGAACCCCGCCGTCACATTTGGTATGGCCATTGGAGGCCACATCAGTGTCCCCACTGCTTTATTCTACTGGATTTCTCAAATGTTCGCTTCTGTCATGGCTTGCCTTCTCCTTAGAGTTGTAACTGTCTCACAGGTGGTCATATTTCTTGCACTTTCCTGTGGATTAAGAGCACAATAGAAGTTCCAATCTTTACCAAGATTCCAACTTTAATGTCATTTTGCAGAATGTTCCGGTCTATGCAATAGCAGAAGAAATGACAGGGTTTGGTGCATCTCTGCTAGAAGGTGTACTAACATTCGGATTGGTGTACACTGTTTATGCCGCTGGAGACCCTAGACGTGGTCACCTGGGAGCCGTTGGACCCTTAGCCATTGGGTTCACGGCAGGGGCTTGTGTGTTGGCTACAGGACCCTTCTCAGGTGGCTCAATGAACCCTGCATGTGCTTTTGGGTCTGCAGTCATCGCCGGAAAGTTCAGAAACCAAGCAGTCTATTGGGTTGGACCCTTGGTTGGAGCCGCAGTTGCAGGAGTTCTCTACGACAATGTTGTGTTCCCCACTCAAGCTCCTGACTCACTTAGAGGGATTTCCGAGAATGTTGGAGTCTGATTGTTTGTTTCTCTTGTTCGTGTTAGAATGGTTTCTTTTTAGGATACTTCTCTAATGTAATGTAGCAGTTAAACAAGTGTGTATTAACAAACTGATTATCTGATCGTAGTTTAAAGACTTTATCTTGAGTGAATCTTTGAACCACGTTTACGATGTTGTCACGAAGGCCTCGTATTAAAACTGTGAAAATGACTTGTAACATGTAAAGTTGCGATCTTTTCTAGTCTTCTTAAATCTTGTCATTTTAATATCTGCCCACAAACGAATCCTTCATTTCCAGCTAAAACCTCTCTAAAAAGGGTCATCGAATGGCGCCCAAAGTGATTTCCCCATTTCTATCTCCTCTTTCTGTACCTCACACTGTTTCGTATTCCAATGCCAAGTTTCTCAGAATTTGTACGAAACCCGTCCCTATCTATTGCAAATCCGCACAATCACAGACCCAGCACAAAAACCCAGTTCCAAGTTCAGACGAAATCCCAGAATCAGACGGGATTGGAGCTGCGGCTCCGAGCCCCGGCGAAAGGTTTCTGGAGCGGCAGAGAGCGTTTGAAGCTGCTAAGGTTGTGTTGAAGGAGGTTAAGAAGAAAAAGAGCAGAGAAAAAGAGAAATCTCTGAAGGTGAATAGAGCAGTGGCCTCTTGTTATGGATGTGGAGCTCCGTTGCACACCGTGGATTTGGATGCTCCGGGATACGTGGACCCTGATACCTACGAATTGGTATCTCAAAGCTTTTTTTGATTAACGTGATGTTCTTGTTGATCAAAATTTAGGGTTGTGAAGCCTTGAGCTTTTCATTTTGAGTTGCAGAAGAAGAGACATCATCAGCTTAGGACTGTTATTTGCAGAAGATGTAAGCTTTTATCTCACGGGCACATGATAACTGCTGTTGGTGGAAATGGAGGCTATTCTGGTGGTCAGCAGTTTGTTTCTGCTGAAGAGCTTCGGGAAAAATTGTCTCATCTGCGTTATGAAAAGGGTTTGATTGTGAAATTGGTGAGTGCTAGCCTATACACTTTCATTTTCTGAAAACTTTACTAGCTACTCTGGTGTCAAAATTGAGATTCTCAGTTCCTGCTTGATGAATGGTAATCTGATATACTGTTGATCTTCTGAGGAAGTAGGTTGACATTGTGGACTTCAATGGCAGCTTTTTGGCCCGTGTTCGTGATCTAGTTGGTGCAAATCCCATCATACTAGTTGTGACCAAGGTAATAATCTAGTGCATTGGCTATTTCTAGTTGTGACAGAGTCTGTCACTAACTTCCAGGACTTGTATTGCCAGATTGATCTCCTTCCAAGGGATACTGATCTCAATTGTGTTGGTGATTGGGTTGTAGAGGCCACTACAAAGAAGAAGCTCAAGTAAGTTCCAACATTTTATGTATAGTACCTTTGCTTCTTAATTGTTTTGAGTTTTTTTTAGTTCTTCAGTAAGTAAAATGATTTGATTACTTATGGAGTCTTTACTTCCTTCACTATTGAGTCAGACATATCATAGTAAAAAAACTTCCAATATTTTAGTTCAAAGGATACAAATGATTTTGGGGTTAAGACTTGTTTTGCATATTTCTGAGTTGGGATACCCATTTGCAGTGTTCTTAGTGTACATCTTACAAGCTCAAAGTCGTTAGTGGGAATTGTCGGAGTCGTATCAGAAATCCAAAAGGAGAGAAAGGTTTTTTGCTTATCCTCTATGCATCTATGGCCAGTAACTCCATTACTCCTTTCTGATGCTTTTCAGTCCACTTCATAAGTGTTGTTTATGAACCTCAATTACATTGTATCATTTGTTTTTAGTAAGTTGGTAAGCATGTCCTGAAACACACTTGCTATCTTCTAATGAGTGCCTGTATATATAAAGAATTATATTATTTGTTTATTGACGTTCGTTTCGTTGCTTGTGGTGCAGGGCAGGGATGTTTACATTCTGGTTAGTAACTCTCTGAATTGGAAGCTTCAGATGTACTTGCAGATTAAGTTAAATTTGTGTTGTTGATAACTCTTTCGAGGTGCATGATGCTGCTAGCCTGTGACATTTAAATTTTTGACATGGTGATGAGATTAATAGGGGCAAAAGATTGAGTAATTTGGAAGGAAAGAGAGGTTAACGAACAATATATGTTAAACAATAAGAGAATTTAGGATATTTATCCGATATTTGGAGGATCTTGTCTTGTGTACTCCCTAATGTGTCGGAATGGAAGTGAAAAGTATAACCCACTTTCTCATTTGATGGCTATCTACTTTTACCAAGCTTGTCCAAACCACTAAGCTCGGTCTGAGGCTGATTTAAGGACTACTTGCAGAAAGAAAATTGATCAATTCTGGAATTTGTTATTTGGAAGAAATGCCAAGTTTAATTCTTATGTGGAATAACACTATTTGATTAAATTGTTGAAACCATATGGTACGTTAAAGTTATTTTGGTCGTTATCCTGGGAACCACTTCTGTATGTACAGATCAATGTTCAAAATAGCACACCGTAGATGCACCAGCGCCACTGTTTTCACCTCTTCCGTTCAAATACATTTGTTGAAGAGTTTTCTGTTTTGTTCTTTGGATTATAAACTCTTCAAAATTTTCTTAGTTAAAGCATGTTCATGGTTTAGTTTCATCATTGTTACAGGGCTCAGCTAATGTTGGCAAATCTGCTTTTATTGATGCTTTACTCAGTAAGTATTCAGATTTAGCGGAGCTGTAATTATCGTTGTTTTGAGATTCTGAGAAAGAATATTAAGAGATGAAGTTCTCGCTGAACACGCTTGTGTTTTAAAACTGTCTTATTATTTTGTAATTTCAACGTCAGAAACCATGGCACAGCGGGATCCAGCTGCTGCAGCTGCTCGGAAATACAAACCTATACAGTCTGCTGTCCCTGGAACGACTTTAGGCCCGATTCAAATTAATGCATTCCTAGGAGGAGGGGTATGCCATATTTTATTTCATCTCAAATGGTTGATTGTCTTTATTGATTCTGTTTCTAGTCCTCTTTACGTTTTTTTTCATTGACAGAAATTATTCGATACACCTGGAGTTCATCTCCACCACAGGCAATCTGCAGTTGTTCATTCCGAGGACTTGCCTATCCTTGCTCCTCGAAGTCGTCTAAAGGGAACAACTTTACCTGTATGCACTCTTACAAAATATCCTTCAAGATTGTTCCTAAATATGCTCAATTAACCGAAAAGTTATCTTCCCGTAAACCAGAATGCTAGGGTTGCTTCTGAAATTGGAATGGCAGATCGGTGGAAGTCTGATGGATTAAATGGTTTTTCTATATTTTGGGGAGGCCTTGTTCGGATTGATGTCTTAAAGGTTAATAATTTTTGTATCTTTCTGAGTTCTTTGTTTGTGAGTGTGTTATAATTCTGGCTAATTCAGGTTCTCCCAGAAACTTCTTTAACATTCTATGGCCCCAAAGTTCTGCAAATCCATGTTGTGCCCACGGAGAAAGCTGATGAATTTTACCAGGTAACATCTTTATGCAAAGTTACTGCCATCATATGTTCATATTGCATCTGTTTAACTCCAAAATCTTGCAGAAAGAACTGGGAGTTTTATTGACTCCCCCTACAAGAACAGACAGAGCAGATGATTGGAAAGGACTCGAATTAACGCGTAGATTACAAATTAATTTTGAAGATGTAGAAAGGTTAAACTAATGATTATACTTCTATTTAATTCCATCTTGTTGATTTCAGGTCACAGGAGTCGTTAATAGTCTTAGCTTTTTCTTGCACTGACAGGCCTGCTAGTGACATTGCTATATCAGGACTAGGATGGATTGCTGTTGAACCAGTTAGGAAATCAATTAAAGGGTCGAATCTAAATTTTGAAGATACCACCAAAGAACTCCATTTGACTGTCCATGTCCCGAGGCCGGTTGAGATTTTTGTCCGACCTCCATTACCGGTGGGTAAGACCGGCTCAGAATGGTACCAATATCGAGAGTTAACCGAGAAGGAAGAGGAACTCAGACCAAAATGGCATTATTAGTTGGTGTGAGGGACTTAATCCATTACTACGTATAAACAGATGGCCATTCTGGCTTGTAACCGAAATAGCAAATCATCATATTTTCTTACAACGTTGACTAGGTTCTTCCGTGTGGTGGAAAAGATCAATAGGCAACTTTAAGAACAAATCTAAGCATAAGGGTAGGGATTGACAAATTGAACTCCGTCTGATTGGTTTGAGGTTAACATGTTAAATATAGTTTATTCGGGTTGAATTTGATATTTTGAGTCCGGCTCAATGTTACTAGTATTATACTTGACTTTGTACTGAATTGAATTCTGATACAGTATTATACCGATATCGATTAATGATGGGTATTATTTCGGATAATTTTTTGAGTTTATAAAATAGTTCTTGAATTTTTTAAAAATTTCAAAATAATCTACTATCATATTGTACAATTGTATCGCATATTTTTAACTTTGCCTTTAAAAATTATAATAATAAATAATGAGTACAAATTTATCAAATTATAAAATTAGTTTTATAATTATTAATAAATATAATTAAATTTAAAATATATATTTAAAATATATAAATTTCAAATAAAATTTGATTTAATAATTACAAATATATAAAATAAATATTAGTTTATAAATAATAAAATTTAAATTATTTATTTAAAAATATTTTTACTAATACTTTATTACTAAATATTATATAAAATATTAAATTAAATTAAATTAAATAATTTATTTTTTAGTTTTATTTAATTGATAATTATTATTAGTAATAAAAATATTTATTTTTATTTTAGCATAAATTAAAATTCACAATAATTATAAAAGTTAAAGTAAGTAAAACAACTAATTAGAAAAACTGTAAAACAGATAGGAGAATGAGAGATGGAAGTAAGAGAGGGAGACTTAAATTTTTTTTGAAAATTTTGCAAAAACGTGACCTATTTTTAAATCTGGTCGATATTTTGAATACTGACTGGTATTTAAATCTGGTACAACCGACGCCCCATTTCATACCGATTTTTCTACAATTTGAAGTTAATAGATTAAATATGGTTTGATCGAGTTCAATTTGATATTTTTTGAGTCCGACTAATCAAGAAAATCGAGATGGTATGATTTAATTTGATTGGATTCAATTTGATTTTTAAACTTTAATATTCAGACCATATTGAATAATTCCAAAATTTAAAGGATTTAAATATAATTTAATTCATTTGAAATAATTTTATAACAATTATATCTTTAGATTGATAAGATTTAAGTTTTTAAATTAATTATGGGCCTTTAAGTTTCGTATCAAAATTTGGGCTTAGGCCCAATCCACTATAATCATAAATCCGTAAGAACTAGCTAAACGCCAATCACAATTCACAAATTTTCTTATAAGAAATAAATAAATAACAAAAACAATAAAACTCCATTTTCCCGCCTCTTCAAGCTCTTGATGCTCCGCTGAAATTCAAAGTCAGAAATCTCATCCCTCTCTCCCTCCAAGAAATTAGCATCACCGCCAGGCTCCATCGCCGCCGGTCACCCCTGATTATTGGGTTTCGGAACTCGGAAACCCTCAGGATCTCCAACTCGCTCCCTCGCTTTCACCCAATTGGCGATTTTTCTACTCTCTGAAGAAAATGTACATCAAAGAGATATGCTTGGAGGGGTTCAAATCCTATGCGACGAGAACAGTGGTCCAGGGTTTCGACCCCTTCTTCAACGCTATAACGGGTTTGAATGGGTCGGGGAAATCCAACATTTTGGACTCGATTTGCTTCGTGCTTGGCATAACCAATTTGCAACAGGTTCGTGCTTCGAATCTGCAAGAGCTGGTCTACAAGCAAGGCCAAGCCGGAATTACTAAGGCTACTGTGTCTATTGTGTTCGATAATTCTGATAGGAGTAGGAGTCCTCTTGGTTACGAGGACCATTCGGAAATCACTGTGACTAGACAGGTTAGTTCTTGAGTGACGACAGTTTCGTTTAATTTTGAAGATGGAAATGCTTAAATTTTGTTGATTTCTCTTTGGCATATTGGAAAGTATAAGCATTTACAGCTTGAATCCTAATAAATGGTGAGGTATTTTGACAATTTGTGAAATTTGGTGGGAGTTAATTTTCTATGCTAGGCTAATGTGTTCTTATTGATGCATAGATTGTGGTTGGTGGAAGGAACAAGTACTTGATAAATGGAAAGCTTGCCCAACCTAGTCAAGTACAGAACATGTTCCATTCTGTCCAGTTAAATGTCAACAATCCACATTTTCTTATTATGCAAGGACGCATCACCAAGGTTTTAAATATGAAACCACCTGAGATATTGTCAATGCTTGAAGAGGCTGCAGGGACGAGAATGTATGAGACAAAGAAGGAGTCTGCATTGAAAACTCTCGAGAAGAAGCAGAGTAAGGTTGATGAGATTAATAAGCTTCTTGACCAGGAGATATTGCCTGCGTTGGAGAAGCTGAGGAAGGAAAGGATGCAGTACATGCAGTGGACCAATGGAAATGCAGAATTGGATCGATTGAAAAGGTTTTGTATTGCTTATGAGTATGTTCAGGCGGAGAAAATTCAAGAAAGTGCAGTGATTGAGGTTGAACATGTAAAGGCCAAGGCTGCAGAGATTGACGGTGACACAGAAAGTATGCAGAGGGAAATACAAGAAATGGAGTTGGAAGTGTCAAAGTTGACTGCAGAGAAGGAGGCAACTATGGGTGAGGAAGTAAAAACTTTGTCAGATAAAGTTGACAAGCTTTCTCAAGATCTTGTGCGAGAAGTATCAGTATTAAGTAACAAGGAAGATACTCTGAAAAGTGAAAACAAGAATGCCAAAATGGTAACTGCCTTTCCGTCACCAATTTGTGTTTTCTCTCTAGTGTTTGTTTATGAAATTCAAATACCAAAAGTTTAGTATTCATAATTCATTCTATTTCACCAGATGAATAATACCATTGAGGACCTGAATAAATCTCTAGAAGAAAGGGCCATAGCTGTTAGAAAGTCTGAGGATGGAGCAGCTGACCTCAAGAGTAGATATGAAGAACTATCTAAGAGTTTGGAAGAGAATGAGAAAGATTACCAAGTAAGCAGTACCTCAATCTTTTTATATTCATCTTAAATTCTCCTGGATTTGTTATGAGCAAGTCCATATTGACGTGGATAGGGTGTACTAGCTGGGAAAAGCAGTGGAAATGAAGAGAAGTGCCTTGAAGATCAATTAGGTGAAGCTAAAATTGCAGTTGGGAATGCTGAAACAGAATTGAAGCAGCTGAGGACAAAAATTAACCATTCTGAAAAAGAGTTGAAAGAGAAAAAGCATCAATTATTGTCAAAGCGTGAAGAGGCAGTTTCTGCAGAACAGGAATTAAATGATAGAAGGAAGGATGTGGATAATGTTAAAGTGGCTTTAGAATCTCTTTCATATAAGGACGGTGAAATGGAAGCTCTACAAAAGGTTCACGTGCTTTAAAATTTTTGTGTTGACCAAACATTCAGATGTTCTTTTTGGAGAACATCAGAGGAGAAAAATCAGATGGTTTTTAGTTGTTATATATTGTGTTTGGACCCATATGGTTGTATATTTACCTTCAATTCCAATACCTTTTTCAGGATCGTTCAACTGAGTCGGAGCAAGTGCAGAAATTAAAAGATCAAATACGTGATCTTTCAGTCCAATTCTCAAATGTTCAGTTCAACTATCGTGATCCTGTGAAGAACTTTGATAGGTCAAAAGTAAAGGGTGTGGTGGCAAAACTTATTAGAGTAAAGGATAGTGCGACGATGACTGCATTAGAGGTAAGCAAAGTGTAACTTTTCCTGGAAATGATGAAAAGCTTGTTTGATTAATGAAAGCCTTTTCAAATTTTAATAAATTTGTAGGTCACTGCTGGCGGGAAATTGTATAATGTTGTTGTAGACACTGAAAATACTGGAAAGCAACTCCTTCAAAATGGAAATCTGCAAAGGAGAGTGACAATTATACCTTTGAACAAAATTCAATCACATACACTAACCCCAAAAGTTAGGCAGGCTGCAGTTAGACTGGTCAGTAATTGCTGTCATCCTTTCACTTTGGGTTGATGTCAGGTAGCATACATTTTTGTTGATTTTGAAACGATATAATTAGGTTGGCAAGGGAAATGCAGAAGTGGCACTTTCTTTGGTTGGTTATGATGAGGAACTAAAGGTATGTTGCCCCAGGCCCCTTCATAGTTGTCTCAATCACCGTCCGATTGTGTATAAATTTGTAGTTTGTCGGTGTTACCTTAAGTTTCTGCAACAAGATGTGTAAAGTATCTTCCTGTACATGGGCAATGTTGCTTGCTGTTTGAATATATCTGTTTTGTTAGAGCTTATATCATGCTTAGTCTCTATTATTATGTTCTTATCTCTTGTTTATTTTGCTATGCAGAGTGCAATTGAATATGTTTTTGGTTCAACTTTCATTTGCAAATCCATAGATGCTGCAAAGGAGGTATCCCACTTAGTGATGCTCTTATATTTGTCATATATACAGTGAGCAACTCATTAAATGTTCCATAGGTTGCTTTTAATCGAGAAATTCGTACTCCAAGTGTCACCCTTGAAGGTGATGTATTCCAACCGAGCGGTCTGTTGACTGGTGGAAGCCGCAAGTAAGTTGCTTCTTCAGCTACCGATTTGGATTTTTACCTCCAGTCCCCACCTATTTTTGCAACCCATGAAAGAAAAAAGAAGCAAAACAATTTCTCTGGAGTTTCTAATATGTAATTTTGTTAGTGAAACATATAGTATTAAGAAAATATAATTATTTCAGGGGTGGTGGTGATCTTTTGAGGCAGCTTCATAAATTGGCCGAGGCTGAATCAAATCTTCTGCTACATCAGAGAACGTTGTCTGAAATCGAAGCACAGGTGAGAGATGCTTTATCTATTTCACCTGCACATTAAGGAAACTTGTGTCTCACATAGAGTTTTATTATCGGTATATGAATCATGCGTTGATGTACATTCTCGAATGTTGTTAATTACGAGTGTTTGCCTTCTTTATTGGTGAATAGACATACTTCCTTCTTAGTTTTGTTACTCTGATTTCCCTTTCAAAATTGCAGATAAAAGAGCTCATGCCTGTACACAAGAAGTTCGTGGACCTTAAAAAACAGTTGGAGCTTAAATCATATGACCTATCTTTATTTCAGGGAAGGATTGAGCAAAATGAGCATCATAAGGTTTTAAAGCGTCTCCGCTCTACTCTTAAAATGTTTTCTGCAATAATATTGCTTCAAGTTTTGGCCTTGTGCAGTGATATTCACTCACACTCCTTTCACATTTTGTCACTTTCTTTCTCTCTCCTTTTTTGGGGTGGGGACGGTGTCCAGCTTGGTGAATTAGTAAAGAAGATTGAGCAAGAACTTGAAGAAGCAAAAGTTGCAGCCAAAGAAAAGCAAGCTTTGTATGATAAGTGCCTTAGTGAGGTTAAAAGGCTTGAAAAATCAATAAAAGAGCATGACAGTAGTCGTACGAACAGGCTTAAAGACTTGGAAAAAAAAATCAAGGTCATCAAGGCTGAAATGCAGTCAGCTTCAAAGGACGTCAAGGTAGCTATCCAATTATCCTTATCATTTTTTAGAAATTTGTTGGGCATTGATCGAGACATTCCAGAAATGAAAGGATACTCTTTTGCTGGACAAATTCAGGAAGAACTAGATTTGTTTCTGAAAATTTATTTAATTCCTCAACGGTCTATAATGCCTTGGGCATGTTTGGCTGGTTTGTAGAGGCACGAGAATGAAAGAGAGAGACTAATTATGGAACAGGAAGAAGTTAAAAAGGAGCTTGCGTCTTTGGAGAGTCAGCAAGAATCTTTAAGTAAACACATTGGCTCCCTCAATGCAGAATTAGAAGAGCAAAAAGTCAAGGTAAACTTAGATATTTGTATTTGCAAGTTCATGGTCCCAAATAACTGCAACATTCCCCGTCTTGCAGGTTGCTTCCACTCGTAAGAATCATGAACAAGCCCAGTCTGAATTGAATTTGATTCGTCAAAGGATGAAGAATTGTGATGCACAGATAAGTGGCATTCTTAAAGAGCAGAAAACACTCCAAAACAAACTTAGTGAGTTGAAGCTGGAGAAGAAGAAGTTGGAAAATGAGGTAATCTTTCTGATGGAGTACATTCACATATTTCCCACCTTGAGTCACTGAAGCAATTACATTTTAATAGGTGAAAAGGATGGAAATGGAGCAGAAAGATTGCTCTATGAAGGTAGAGAAATTAATCCAGAAGCATCCGTGGATTGCTTCTGAGAAACAGCTTTTTGGCAGAAGTGGTACAGACTATGATTTTACGTCCCGTGATGCTTTTAAAGCTAGGGGGGAGCTTGAGAAGCTACAAGCTGAGCAATCAGGGTGTGAGAATAAGAAAATTTCAAATGCTATAGTTCTCATGTTGCTATTTGTCTTAATACTGTATTAACGCAGTTGCTTTTATACTATAAACCTTGCAGCCTTGAGAACTGATTGAACTTTTGTTTTCTCTTTTCTGTTTTGTTTCTATGTTCACGGCAGTCTTGAGAAAAGGGTGAACAAGAAAGTAATGGCAATGTTTGAGAAAGCTGAAGATGAGTACAATGATTTGATTTCCAGGAAAAACATCATTGAGGTTGTTCAAAGCCTGAAATATTTATACATTGTTGTATCTCCGCTTTGACACTTATGCCATGCTGATAACCTCTTAATGTAGAATGATAAGTCTAAAATCAAGAAGGTGATTGAAGAGCTAGATGAGAAGAAGAAAGAAACTCTCAGTGTTACTTGGGTCAAAGTAAACAAGTGAGTTTCTGCTTTTCTTCTCCTTTCACAACTGCCATCTCTTTGGGACTGCATCTCTTTGTTCTGCCCATATAATTGTTTCTTTCATAATTAGTGAAGATCTTAGTGTAAGTGATGGATGCTCTCATTCTTGGCTTTGCCAAAAGTTATAATCACATTTGTATCCTAACATGTCCCCTTCTTCAGTGACTTTGGATCCATCTTTTCTACCCTATTACCTGGAACCATGGCAAAACTAGAACCTCCTGAAGGCTGCAGTTTCCTTGATGGTCTTGAGGTTCGTGTTGCATTTGGTAGTGTTTGGAAACAGTCGCTGTCAGAACTAAGTGGTGGCCAAAGATCCTTGCTGGCCCTCTCTCTAATCTTGGCCCTCCTTCTCTTCAAGCCAGCTCCTCTTTACATTCTTGATGAGGTATATTTTGCAACCCTATTTGTCATTCTCTTCAGCTTGAAATGAACCCTTAAATCATTTTTATGCATAGAACCAAAATCATTGTTGTGGAATTCCACGTTTATTATGGGCAACTGACACATTCGCATGAATTTTACAAATATCTGAATTTCCTTTAAAGGACATAATGAAATCTCTTGAAATCACCTATCCCACTTTTACTGTTCTGATTCTGTTTTAATTTATCTCATCCATACATTTATGTAGGTGTTATATAAATATATGGATGAGATGAGTTGGAACATAGTAGGAATAGTAAAACTACATAAATGTGTGAATGAGATGAGTTAGAATAGAGTAAGAACAACAAAAGTGAAATAGGTGATTTGATCCATCATGAAATCATTTGAAGCGCACTAGCATAACCGGTAATTCTTATGCATGCAAAACTTCTCTTCTGGTTCTAAATGCAAGTGATTAATCGTTGATGTGGTTTTGACAGGTTGATGCTGCTCTTGATTTAAGTCACACCCAGAACATAGGGAGAATGATCAAAGCTCACTTCCCACACTCCCAGGTCCTCTCATTTTCTTTTTATATTGAATGGAAAATGGGATAAGAAGTATAGACAATACCTTAATGACAATAGGGAATCACACAAGTTCTCTTTAACAAGGTTTCCTCTCTTTTTAAGCTAGCGTAACTGGTTTTGTTTGTCTGAAAACTTCTCTTTTCAATGTTTGGTGTAGTTTATTGTGGTTTCTCTGAAAGAAGGCATGTTCAACAACGCCAACGTCCTTTTCCGGACAAAATTTGTTGACGGAGTTTCAACAGTTCAAAGGACTGTAGCTGCTAAACAGAACAAGTAACATCTTATGTATGATCAGGTTCCCTTGATGCATCTTGAAGTTGTTGTTTGTTGTTCCACTCCGTTATGGCAAGATTGAAACTTGTTTATGAATTATTATTTAGATATTTAATAATTTATTTTTCAAATTAAAAAGTAAAACAACTGAAACTATGTTCTTGTGTCATCCCTGCAGTTTTCTTGATGGCTTCTGGAACGAGGTTTCAGAGACTTTAACCGTACTTCCAGGTAACTGAAGCTGATTTGTAGACGACCTGAACTGATGTAAACTTGTGTACTTGTTTGATAATATATTAATTATACTAAAGTATCTAACATTTGGTCTGTTTCCACGGTAAATTGCACAAAGTTGTGTACTTCTCGAATTTGCTTGACCTTGTATGATAAAAAAGAAAAAACCAAAAAGCTAAGATATGACTTGTACATCATTTGACCGAACTTGGGTGGAAAGCCGAACAGTTTCCAAGTTTTAGAGATGACTTTGAAGATTTTGGATCATCAGATCATTATCAAATTCAAAGAAGCCTATGATTTTGGGTTATTTTTATATTATATTATTAAATTCAAAGAAGCCTATGATTTTGGGTTATTTTTATATTATATTGTTAATCCAACGTTTATCAGTAAAAGTCCTGCGGATATGTGGAATTAAAGTATGTAATATACTATAATAGCGAAGCTTCTAAAGTGAATGGGTCGAAAATAAACATTCAAGTTTGTACCTAGCGCACAGGCAATGAAATTTTAACTTCAAGAATTGAAATCAATCCATCAATCACAATCCACAGACGAAATCATTGACAATCAGAGTTAAACACAGTCCTCAAGTCGATAAATACTAGAATTCAATCCATCAGTCAATCCACAAACGAAATCAATCACAATGAGAGTTGATCACAACCCTCAAGTCAGGCCAAAGTCTTTGAATTTTTCCATCTTATATAAATTATTTAACAAAATAATAATTTAAATTTACAAAAATATTCAGGGGGAATGTGAAATCTTTGGATGTCCCTTGAACCCAAGCCTCCATTTTCCATGCACAGGCCCACCTGATTAATCACATTTGTCTCCAAGTTCATGACTTCTGACTTTCTTGAGCCATTTGCTAATTGTTGAATTGGTCCACACCTAATCCTGTCAGTGACTACACTGTATACAGGAGCTACAACTTGGTGCCAGTGTTGGTTTAAGAGATACTTGATAGAGATTAAACTCAAGTATCTCTTAAACTTTCACTTATCAACAATGGCGAACCGAGGAAACCAACTTTCTCTGGAAGTTATCTGGCTTGCTTCCCTGCTATTATCAGTATATTTTCATAAACCAACCTCAGGTTTGAACTCAGAAGCTGAAGCCCTCCTGAACTGGAAAAGTAGCATCGGAGACCAGGAGATTCTTCGTTCATGGGTCT
>JANJEY010000006.1:74661926-74674427 GCA_024703695.1 Erythroxylum cataractarum | reverse complement strand
GATCTGTGTTTGCGTTGCTTCGTCTGTATTGCTTCGTCTGCTTTTGTTTCGTCTGTATTTGTTTCGTCTTTTATTTTTCTCTTTGTTATACATCACAATTATATCTAAGTAAAGTCATTTTGACTTAACACATCCTAATATAGATTTATATTCTAATTAGTTCATAATCAAACAAAAAATCTATAGTAAACAACAAAGAATATAAGGAATAAGAATGAATTATTGTAGACATTGAATATTGACATTCTCGAGTCAATCTTGATAGACTTCTTGCTTTTCTTCAAAGTTGCTTCCTTTTTGAAGTGTTTTTTATTCTCCTATAGTCGTCCTTTTGTTCTCCAACCTTCCTTGGATCCTATTAACTAGTCTTTAGTCCTCCCAGGAAGCTTTCCTCTCTATCACCATGCCTTTCTCCTTTTTATCTTAAGAAACCGTAAAATTTCCTCCAACGTGAGAACAAAAACTTAACAAATAATCTCCTCTCTTAAATGGGGATTTCATCGTAACTACCATAAAGTCATCTGGCTTCCCACCTTAATTTATCCAATGAATTGCTTAATGCATTATTACTATAACCTACAGTGTTTTAATCAACTGTGACGTTTCAAATTATTTATAGGGGTTAAAGGAATCAAATAAGAAAATCCTCTTTCTGCTTATCTGTGTGCCATTGCAATTGATGTATTAACGAGGTTAATAGAGCACAAAATCAATGAGGAAAAGGGCTTCATAGGAAATGCAAGCAACTAAGAATCTTGAACCTAATTTTAATAGATGACTTGCTCCTTTTATGTGGAGCTAATGCTAAGTCAGTCTCTTGTTTGATGCAAATCACTAGTTTCATTCAATAATATGTCCAGGTGATGCATAAACAAGGACAAAAGCTTCATAGTTCCCTCTTACGAAGCCTTTAGTTCTGTTAATTGTCTAGTAGAAATAATAGGACTAAGTCTTACATTTAGAATATATTTTATATATTCTTTATTTGATTTTGGCATTTTTTAATTGGACATGAGAATTAATAATTTTTTAAGATATGCCTAAATTGGTGGTTGCATTTTGGAAAGTATTTGGGATTTGTTTTGGAAAGATAATCCTGATAAGCATGATTTTTGGATTGATCTTTATCTGATATTATCCTTGTTTGAATATGATAAGGAATCAAAAAACCTAGCACTATGTGTATTGGTGTTGACTCCAATTTAGCTTACACGTGAGGTGGTGTTGATTGCAGCAAAAAGATTTTTGATTTTCTGTTTTGGTGAAAAATCGTGTGGGTATATTGCTGGGTTGGCTACTGCGTTGTTCTTATTGATCTCTTGATTGAGTTTATGTCCATGAGGTGTTTTGCAGCAGCATAGTTACATTATTGTTATCTCCAGCAAGCAGTGCAAGGGTGATGTGCGGTTGATGTTTTTTTTGCTGGGTGAATTAAGTTAACTAATGCTTGCAGCACAGAGAAGGTTTCATCAAAGATTGATACATATATTGTTGGTGCTGCCACTTGGTTTCTTGGTGACAAAATTCATAACTGAACTTGTTGCGTTCTTGATTTTATTTGTTTTTTGTTTCTGAAGTAGAAATAGCTTGAAAAATCCTCTGACGAGGTTAACACAAGTCGGTCGTGTTATTGGGCGTGAAAGTCTTTCACGGGTAGTTAGGTTGTGGATTAGTTACTTAGATTGAGTCGTACAAGGTTGATCAATCTTTGTAATTTTTTTGAACTACAGTGGAAGAAATTAATTTGGGTGAGGGCCCCGTAGACGTAGGCAAAGTGTGCCAAATTGCGTTACCAAACGTCGGTGTCTTCGTTAATTTGCAGTTGTGATTTGTTATTCACTTGCGCGTAGAAGAATTTGTGGATAGCCTGCGAATTAATTAACGATTTAATTTTTTCATATATACATACATATAGGTGTGTGCGTGTGTGTGTGTGTGTGTGTGCGTGCGTGTGTGTGTGTGTGTGCGTGTGTGGTTAAGTGCAAAAAAGTGAGGAATAAAGAGATGAAGAGCAACCAAGTTCACTTGAACTGTGGGATTACAATGCTAATACTTGGGCTGGTCACTTACTCCTCTGAGCATGACGGGGACATCACAGAACAGGCAATTCATGCAGCTTTGAAGGTACGTTTATTTTCTGCTCTCTTTTTTTTGTCCATTTCTTGTTTCATGGGGGGTTGTTAGATAATTTGACATCCATTGTTGTTCTTCAGGGGCATTGTAACTCTCTTTCCAGATTATATCTGGTACATGAGTTAACAAGAACCTGCATGCAACTTGTGATTGTTATTGGGTTGCAGCAACTTGTAGGTTTCGTTCTTAAACTAGACATTGGGTTTGTTTTGTTTGTAATGCAGATGGGTTATAGGCATTTTGACACAGCATAGATATATGGTTCAGAACCAACTATAAGAAGTGCATTGACAGGCAACGAAATTTTTGTTGGACAATTTTTTCCTTTCCTATAAAGTTAGATAACTATTAATTGCATTTTTTGGTTTTTAAATAAATTATCGGTTAAGTTATACAATTTGATCTAGATAAAGATAATAAAGTGACCTAATAAAAGATCTAGATTAATAGGTCAAAGTTCGGGTGCAAAATAGATCTCAATTAGTGTGGATCGAACTCTTTTCGACCTTGTGATGAGGAAGCCTGATATGGAAACTATATAAAGGTTAAGATCTCATGCAGTTGCTCATATCAATCATAAGCATAAGGAATTTCTGACCTGTTAAGAGAGCTTATATATTGAGAAAATTGTAGAAAGACTTAGCCCGTGTCTTTATAAATGCTTTCTATAAAAGGTCCTAGCGATTCGTGATCGTTTGGAGCTCTTAATCGGCATGACTTCAGAATCAGATATGGAACCGAAATCAGGTATTCCACATTACCTTCGTTTTTAATCCTTTCATGTAGATCTGGGATACATAATAAGGTCTATACTATGTATTACATGTGGTATTAAAGCGATTATGTGATTAGATTGTTGGAAATAAAAGTTTTTGGGTTTTTCATCTCATATGGTTTTTCTCAGTTTTTGAATCGTTTTTCAGTTTTTTTAAGTATATAATTACGTAAAAGTGGTATACATATGGTTAGCTATAAAAAAGGGTTAAAACGGGTTGAATAGAGAAAAAAATTGATCCCAGGATTCTAGAAATTGTCTTTGGCATCGGTGACACGCGCTGGACTCTGCTACAATAATACGGAGTGCCGACGTACAACTCCACAACACGCACGACTCGCAACAGCCCTCCCACAAGCCTGGGACGGATCATCTACGTGGCTAACCGAATGGACGACACGTTGTGGTGCTTGTGATTTATGTGTCGTACAGTAGACTCACGTCTGTACGTGATGCGCACGCATTAGAGGCATTTGTCACACATCGACGAGGTGTGTACCACCCACTGCAGACCCACACCACACGCACTAATGTGGCTCGCCACATTAACGGCTGAAGTCAACCGTACGGAGCCACATTGATTTAAGAAAAATACAAAAAATCTAAATTTCCCGGGGTATTTTGGGTCAATTTTCATATTTGAAAATTTTATAAAGTAAGTTTTTCTATTTTATGGATTTATTACATTAGTAATAAATTAAAGTTTAACTCCAGAGAAAGGAATTAAGGTATTCTGAATCTGATTTCAAATGAATTGTCATGCTTCAGACATCATACGAGGGAGATACATGAGGTTCTCATATCTCAAGTCTCATGTTTAGTGTTCGGGACTGTATGATAATCGAACTAAAATAAAATTAAGACATTCTGAAGCCATTTTTGAGTGAATTTTTATGCAACGAACTTGCCATAAGGGAGATACATGAGGTTTTCGTGTCATGGGTAGTCAGTTTAGTGTCCGGTGATACACGATAGTCACTTTGTTGAGATTTTTTTTATGAAAGTCTCAAATGAAGTTTTTAGAAAATGTCTTCAGCATGAGTATGTGACAATGAGACTGTGCATTTGGATTTTTGCATTTATTGATATTACAATGTCATATACTATATGCCTTTAAAGAATGTGAGGATAACATAAGGATGTATCCCTTATGTTTGTGAACTTTTTGAGTGCTAATGAGGATGTAGTCACCATAGTGGCCTTTCAAGTCAGTATGCTGAATTATTCTGCTTACACGTTAGGTGATGGCTCTAGTCTCATGTTTGGTTATTCTGCCCACATGTGTCATCCTTACATGAGATTTTGAGATGTGCATAAAGGCATTGGCTAGAAGAAATTCGTTGCTTGAATGATCTATTCACCCACAAGTGGTGGTGTCATGAGAGTTGATGATTTGTACTATGATCGCTTTTATATATGGAGGTCTAGCTACATATAATATGTATTCAGCCTATAGGTGTTTCATAATATGTGTGACAGGATTTTCAGTAAAGATACTATTTAATGGCTTTGAGTATCATTGTTGTCCTACATTTGTGCTGATTTAAACATTTTCATCTTGAAGTCACCTTTTCAGTCAACAAAATCAATGTCACCATTGAAATCTTGATCAGTTTTAATATAAAGAAAGGGACAGAGGATGTATTGAACGTTATGAAACCTGGGATCGATCTAACAGATTATATCTGATTACCATTAAGAGATTCATTCCTAACCATCTACAAAGTGGACATCCGGATACAAACATAGCGAAGGAGTTTCTTGATAATGTCTCCCAAACGTACACAGCCTCATTTGCTGTCGAGACAAGTGCCTTGATGAAAGAATTATTCTCTATAAGGTATAAGGGAGAAAAGAGGAGTAATTGAGTACATATCGAGAATAATTCATCTTCACAGTAGATTGAAGATGTTGGGACTTCAATACTTTGATAGCCCATTGCGTTGTTGAGGAGGAGAAACTCAAGTTTGCTACTCCTATAGCCTTTGACGCAACTTAAGGGTAGATAAAGATGAAACCCACTAAGTTCAAAGGTAGAAAGTTCAAATCTTTTCTACATGTTAATGTTGGTCAAACCAATGCTCATAAAGGTCCTAGAGACATAAAGAAACTAGTAGTATGAGCTTTAAAAAGAAAGACTGAGACCATCAGGTTACTCTATGGCTTGTCAATTATGAATCTAATTTGTAGTAGTCGCATTAAGTGCATATGATGACTATTTAGTGGAGTATCTGATCAAAGTGTTTCCACAATTCAAAGGTTCATATTCAGGATAAAACCAAATAAAAGGAAGGAGAAATTGATGGTTCACAGCAATTAAGAAGTGGAAGTAATATCTATAGGGGATTTATGTACTGAACTTTATTATAAGGTTCATTTGGGTTTTACACAATACATTTTATTATGATCTTTTAATTAATTTTGGATAAAGAAAGCTGGTGTTTTGCATTTAATGCTTCTGTTGTACAGTTGTTGTTTAATGCAAAACATAATGGTATAACTTTCTTTTCATATGGTTTGTATAGAATGTGTCTTACCTCGAATTAAATAAATGCTTCTTCGTATCTTGCTAAACAAGTTATGAAGGACTTTGAAGAATGAGAAGTCATACAAGGTGCGGCACAAAAGTTTAAGCCACATTTCTAGAGCTAAGATTGAGAGATTGAGCAAGTAAAGCATTTCTCAATTTTAGATTATGATGATCTGGGAACATGTGCTGACTGTTGCTGGCGTAAGTTGACTAATAAGGATATTGAGATCAACTTATGCTTCTGATTTGTTGATAATGACATATAAAGATAGCGGTAGACCTTATACAGTTGCATTGTGCAATTATGAATATATTCTGACAATTGTTGATGATTATTCCCATCACAGTTACGTGTTCTTGCTAAAGACTAAAGGTTGAGAACCAATTGGGAAAGTTCATCAAGATATTAAGATTTGACTGTGCAGGAGACTATCATAGTAAACATGGTGTTTCAGGACTTTAAAAGGTCCATTCGCTAAATATTTGGAATCAGTTAGAATAGTGACTTAATTCATTATGCTAAGCAGCTCTGAGCAAAATGATGTGTTGCTGAAAGGCATATCAACAGCCTAAAGGACTTGAAAAAGTCAATGTAGAACAGGGCTAGTCTACCTAATTATTTAAAAGTTAAAAAACCTAGCCTTGCACACATTCGTGTATAGGGCTGCGCTATTGAGGTAGTATAATCCTTATTAAGAAAGATTGCATACTCATTCCGTTCATTGCTATTTAATTAGATATCTCGACCATTTTAAGGCTACAGATTTTACTGTAGAGAAGGGGGGGCTAGAATAGTGAAATCACAAACAACCATGTTTCTGGAATACGATGTCTATGATGATGATGGGCTCTTTGACCATTTGGATGATAGCAGGGTAGATACTATAGTTATTACATAATCGTTACTCATACAGTTAGATTCGATGGATCTAGGTCCTTATACCATGTCTGTATAGGAATATGAACCCATACTTGTAGACAAAGAAGTTCTGGAGGTACAAGATCTATTATAGTTAAGTGAATTCATTAGAATGAGGTGACCTACTATCACATCTGATTACATAATCTATTAAGTGTATAAGACTATAATATTAGACATGTTACGAATCTAGTTACTTTTACATAAGCTATTTCTAGACCCAATGCAGACGAGTGGTAGGATGCGATGAGTAACAAGATAAAATCCATAAAGCACAGTAAGGTCTAGGAGCTAGTTGATTTGCAGCAGAACTGTAAACTCATCAGTTGTAAATAAATTTTTTGGACCTAAAGGATTTTAGGATAGAGTTCAGCGGTTTATGGGCTCGCTCAGTTGCCTAATGGTTCACTCAAAGAGAAATGTTAACTTTATCTTACCTTTTCTATCATATCCTCAAAGGATACATTTTGAGTGATTAAGGCTATTATAGCTCATGATGATATAGGGTTTCATATATGGCTATCAAAATCTTTTTTCCTGAATAAAGACCTTTATGAAGTGGTCTATATGGTACAACTTGATTCTAGGATCCAGATGAAATTGAAATGGTTTGCATGTTATGAAGATCAAAATATGGTTTACATCAAACCTTCCGAAAGTGACACCTTACAATTGATAAAGTTGTGGCCTCTTTTGGCTTCACGAAAAATAAAGTTAAAAAGATGCTTGTACTCTGAGGTCAAGGGGATCAAAATTATCTTCTTATTATTCCATGTGGATGATATATTGCTAACGCCAGATTATTTGATCATGTTGTATGAGGTTAAGCAACTTTTGATCAAAAACTTTGACATGAAGGATCTTGGTGTAGCATCTTCTGTCCTATGTATTCAAATTCACCAAGACAGATCTCAACACTCATTAGACCTCTCATAGAATGCATACATTGAGTATGTGTTACAATGGTTTAAACAGTTAACAGTAAACCTATCGTAGCACCTGTCTCTCATAGTTAGAGATAATTTTTGGTACAGTATCCAAAGAATAAAGTAAAGAGAGAGGTTGTGAGGAATGTTTTATAATCTAGTATGGTTTATAGCCTAATGTATGCTCAGCTATGTACTAGGTAGGACATCGCATTCATTGTTTAACTGTTTGGTCAATATATGGTAAATTTAGTTGTAGATCATTGAAATGCAGTCTAGCAAGTGTTGAGATACTAAAAGAAAACAAGGATTATATGTTGACATAAAGAAAAGTCAACAAACTAAACCTCGTAGGGAATTCAGATTCAAATTTTAGCTATATATCCAGATGATCGAAAGTCCACTTTAGGTTACAGTTTTAAGTTTACAGATAGTACAATGTAGTGGAAGTGTGTTAAAAAGACACGGGTAATTTCCTAGACTATGCATGCAGAGTGCATGCTATGTGATTGCTTCATAAACGGTTTAGCTCAGAAACTTGATTTCTGAATTCTTTGTGATTGATTCGGTGGCTAGACCCATTCGATTGTATTGTGGTATTCTTCTCACTGTGTTATTTAATAAAAACAAAGAATATCATAAGGTCTTAGCATTTAAAGATCAATTATTTGGTCATAAAGGTGTTGGTACGAAAAGGTGACATTAAGGTTTGGAGTATTTAAGGACTGAGGAACTGTAAGTTGATCCTTTAATTAAATGATTTCGCCCACTTGTGTTTGTGACATAAGTATAAAGTATGGGTGTTTTGACGTCTTTAGACACTATTAGTTAGGAGATCATTATATTTTCTCTATGTACATTTTGAAATATTATGATACTATGATGGTTCATCGATAAAGATGATCATCGTTTATCCTCAGTAATATGTGTTGTCATACATTGTCGTAATACTTATGAAAGTTTTAAGATTCATGTCAATCTTAAGCATTAAAGGTCATTGGGCATATATGCATATTGACCTTGTGTCTAAGTCATTTAGACACATATAGTTTTAATATAGATATCTATAAAATTTGACATGATATAAGGGGATAATAAGTTTTTAATCTCATAAAAGTTCTCTAATGCAGTTTAGCATTCAGTTGGAGAACATAAAGTTTTTCTCCAATGCGGTTTAGCATTTGGTAGGAGGAAACAAGTTTTCTCTAATGCTGTTTAGCATTCGGTGAGAGAAAACATGATTTCTCTAAAGCAATTTAGCATATGTAATTTAGCATAAAGTTGGAGAAATCAAGACGTACAAATGAAGATGATATAATTTATATCATAACGGTATCAACCTAGTTTGTCACACTCCATTTTCCCATTCATGTTAGTGAGGTATTAGGTATGCGTGATTGTATTGGATTAGTGTCACACATGTCATATTTATCTGATATTTTTCAGCATTGAAATCCTTGCAGGATGGAATGATGGACTTTCATTTTCTTTAGATCAAATGTTTTGTTTTTAAAACTTAGTCGACTAATACAATAGCGTGACTTAACCACGTTTTTAAACTAGACTCAAAACTACAATTAATGCTTGTCCAAAAGGGAGATTGTTGGACAATGTTATCCTTTTCCTATAAAGTTAGACAACTATTAATTGCATTTTTTGATTTTTAAATAAATTATCTGTTAAGTTACGCAATTTGATACAGATAAAGATAATAAAGTGACCCACTAAATGATCTAGATTAATGGGTCAAAATTTAGGTAGAAAATGGATCCCAATTAGTGTAGACCAGACTTGTATCAGCTTTGTGATGAGAAAACCCGATATGGAAGCTATATAAATATTAAGGTCTCATGCAGTTGCTCATATCAATCGTAAGCATAAGGAATCTCTGACCCATTAAGAGAACTTAAATATTGAAAAAACTGTAGAAAGGCTTAGCTCATGTCTCGATAAACACTTTCTATAAAAGATCCCAGAAGATTCGTGATCATTTGTAGCTTAGAATCGACATCAGAATTAAAGATGGAACCGAAATCAAGTATTCTACATTATCTTCATTTTTAATTTTTCATGTGGATCTGGGGTAGGTAATAAGGTCTATACTACTTATTACAATTTTAACTTCAAGAATTGAAATCAATCTATCAATCAGTGACAATGAAAATCAATCACATTGCGAGTTGATCACAACCATAAAGTCATGCCAAAGACTTTTGGTGCTCTTCCCACTTGCTCCATAAATGTTTGAATATTTCCATTTTATATAAATTATTTAACAAAATAATAATTTAAATTTACAAAAATATTCAGGGGGATGTGAAATCTTAGGATGTCCCTTAAAAATCGACCGGAGCCTCCATTTCCATGCCAGGGCCACTTGATTAATCACACTTGTCTCCAAGTTCATGACTTCTGACTGACTTGAGCCATACGCTACTTGTTGAATTGGTCCACACCTAATCCAGTCGGCGACTACACTTTATACGGAGCTACAACTTGGTGAGAGTGTTGGTTTAATAAATACCTAGAGATTAACCCAAGTATCTCTTAAGCCTTCACTTATCAACAATGGCGAAGCGAGGAAACCAAGTTTCTCTGGAAGTTACCTTAAATAAAAATATGATTTGATATGAAGTTAGTATATTAATATTGGATTTATTGAAATTTAAGGAGAGGAGAGATTAGATTTAAAAATTTTAATTGAATTAAGCTGATATAAATTAATTCTATTAAAATTATAAAGGGTTCCATGTAAAATTTTGGAATATGACTTGGACCATAGATGCGTACAGCTTTTATATCCCGTGAAATTTCAAAGTCTAACAAAAAACAAAGTGAAACAAGTTTTTCAACATTTAATTAATTCGATATGCAATATTCAGTGTTCTTTCAATAATGGCATACAAAGTACTAGAGCTCCGTTTGGTTGGCAGGAAAATAAAGTGAATTTAGAATATAATTCTTTAAAAAATAAATCTATGGAAAGTAAATATATTCACATGTTTAGATATTTATAAGAATTTTAATAAAAAAGTTGAGTAGATTTTTATTATAGTGTTTGGTATGTAATAGTATTTTATAGAATGAAACTTAATTTTGACTTGTGTTTTCAATTATATTCCTACAAATAGAATAAAAATTGAAATTGTTAAATAAGGAAAAATATAAACCTGATAATTGTCAATTGAAACTTCTGAACAAAAATATTCAAAATTCAAATACCGGCCGATACCGAAAATTTTAAAAAATAAGGAAAACTTTTTGCAAAATTTTCAAAAATTTTGAAAATTTCCTTACCTCCCTCTTATCTCTCCTTCCCTCACTTTTTTCAAAGTTTTTTAATTAATTATTTTTTATTTCAAGTTTTATAATTATTGTGAATCTTTAATTTTTGTTTTTAAAATAATAATAAATATTTTTATTACTAATAATAAATATAAATTAAATAAAACTTACAAAAAATATTTTTATTCAAACTTATTTTAATATTTTATATAATAAAGTATTAATAAAATAATTTATTTTTAAAAATAAATAATTTAAAATTTATTATTTATAAACTATTATTTATTTTATATATTTTTGATTAAAAATTTATTTAAAATTTATATAGTTTAAAGTGGTTGAGAGAGGGAATAGTTAAATTGTTTAGTGTATTTTTTATATTAAATTCTCCTTGAATTTTCTTTGCATTTAGGTGGGCTGGGCTGGGCTTGGAAAATTATACAACAACAATGACAGTGCGCTCAAATGTGGGGTTTAACAGTTGGAGTCCGCTGAAACGGGAATTTTAATAGTAGAGTTAGTTGAATGAAAAAAGCTTGCAGTAGCTTAGTAACTCAGAATCACAAGTTTGAATTCCAAACAGAGAAAGCGGCCATTGACATTCCTACTCATGCGACGGTTACTCAATATAATAATTTAGATAAAAGACATCGATTTTTTTTTTAATATTTTAAGAAAATTTTAAATTAAAAAAACCTTAATTTTCAAGTTTTTTTTCCCAAAAATACTTTCTCGTGAATTTTCGTTAAAAAATAATAAAGAAATATATAGGTTATGAATATCAAACTTAAATTAACCAAATATTATTAACTTAATTCTTAAATTTGATCGGAACTACTTAAATAGAATTATAATTAATAATTTAAGATGGTTATAATAAATTATTAATTTGAGTTAGATTTAATAATTTTAGTTCAAGAATTAAGTTAAATTGTCTTATAAATAATATTTTATTAGCATATGATGTTTAGGTCGCATTTATTTTATCATTTTTTACTGAAATTTAAGAGCCTTTTTTTTTTCAAAACTTAAACTATAGAAAATATTATTAATTTACATTCGAATATGTCAAATTGAAATTAATTTAAATAATTCCAAATTTTAAAATATCCTCATTTCAATTTAATTTATCATAATAATATTATTTTAGTTTGAAATTTTAAAAACTCAAATACCAAAATAATAATATTTAAAAAATAAAATCTAAACAATATTTCTTTTAATGAGAAACTTGGGGCCAAATTCAAACCGTCAATATCAAAGACAAATTCAAGAAAAAAGAGAGAGTTAGCGGGATGTATAATTATAAATGGAGGTTGGCCGGTTTTTAGCTAGAACTAGTATGCAGAATATAGAAACTTATTTTTTTTGGGTTGCCTAAAGAGGTGTACAAGGAGGTTCCAATTATAAGAAGATACATTTAAGTCATTCACATCTAGACTAATCATCGCTCAAATTAGGTAGGTCTTTTGTAGGAGGCAAAGCTTTGACTCTAAATTCTTTTTTTGGTTTCCCACGAGGTATCTTAAGAAGGTCCCAACTATAAGAAAACATCTTTAAACCATCCATACTCAAACTAAACCCTGCTCGAGCAGAGTAGATTCCTTGTGAAAGATAAAACTCTGACTTTAAATTTTAAATGACTGCATACATCAGGGGGGTTTAAACCTATGACTTCACGTAAATCAAAAGTGTTTTTTACCAACTTACCTACGCTATGAAGTTCTGGCCCAGGTTTTAGCTAACAAGAACGTGTAATTTGGTCTTAACCCACATGGACCACGCTGGTTAGAATCAAAATTGAAATAGAGAGTGGCCAATAGCGTTGGGGCTCAGACTCAGTAAGTCCATTAGCTCCTAACGAAACGGCATTAACTACTTCCCCATTGAAAGCTCCTTCCTCAAAGGGGACGTTGCTTACTTTCTCACTCAA
>JANJEY010000006.1:74530427-74555396 GCA_024703695.1 Erythroxylum cataractarum | reverse complement strand
ATATATCACAGACTACTACATGCTTTTGCAGCAGTTTCTAAACATATCCTTTTGTCACTTGATTTTAGAGAAACTTGGATCCACCTACTGACATACCAAGGAAATAGAGTGCTGAAATTCATCCTGCTTTTTCCTCACTTCTGATGTTTTCTGCATCATCTGTGCAATTTGCGACTTCTTCTTCATAAGGCGATCCCTCAAGGACTCCACCTTACCCTGTAAAAGACAAAATTGAGAGTTAAGCTTGCAAAATTAATTCATGAAGCAGAACATCTTAAAAGTTACAAAGTTAAAAATATCATCCAGCATACTAACAAAAAGCAGTTCACGGCAAGCAATATGTAATGCAAGTGATTTCAACAAATTCAAAATGTTCTTATGCTGATCATAACATGCATAGGATAAAGTCAAAATAAGGCCCTCATGAAAAAAATTTGAAGACAGGGGGTATCCAGTGGATTTTTCACATGCACATAATATTAATCCAAAAAGTACTTGAATCTTACAATTTTTTTGTCTAAAAACACCATGTTTAAACCAGAATAAAAAAGGTGTTACTGCTGTGATTTCTCCATGATAAAGTCACTGCTTAAACAAGAATTAACCGCCTAAACGCTTTGTTCTAGCAACTTGAAGCCCATACCTTGGTTGTCCATAAGAAAATTGAACATGTATGTGCTATATAATGCAAAATTCAACAGATATTGGGAATATGAAATTCAATAATAAAAATTAGTAAAAGATTATAATAACAATCTTGTAAGCACAAAACATTTTGGTGCAATCAATAGTTTCTTACTAGTTCCCAGTCAATTTTAGCTTGACATTTGGGTATACGATCCTTAAACTTTGCAATTTTTGCACTTAGTTCCTGGAGCTGCGGATCTATCTGATAAACCCATGACCATGCAAGCTTCTTCTTTAATTCCTGTACTTGCTGCGACAGTTCTTCAATATGCTCCATATTTTTTATCTTTCCCTGCAACTCATTCATTTCCCTTTCTATGGGTTTTATTGAAGCCTCCAAATGATCAAGATGCCCATTTGCATCTGCCAATTGGCTGTTGACACTGTGTAAGAGATCATCAACTTGTTGAAGAAAAGTAGCCCTGAAAAAGAACTGAACAACAGATGTCAATATAGCCTGCATAGGTCTCATCAGATCAAAACTGCAGGAATAGATATTTACCAAAAACTTGTCTTTGTCATTTCCAGAATGCAGAAAGTCTCTGCTACTGTCTTGACCCATTATAATACAAGGGTTCTCAATATCAATCTGCACATTGTGGAAAGCAAGCATCTTAGACATTCATGATGGAGTTAATCTGCAAAGAAATCATTTGCATTCTCTTAAAAAGCAAACAAGATAATAAACAATATACGGATGACAACAAGAAAACAAAAATAAGAAAAAAGAAAGAGATTTACCCAAGCAAAAAGTGTGATACAAGTATCAAGACCATGTAAAAGATAGATATGGAGGGGATGGAAACCAAAAAAAGAGGCTCATGAATTTAAAGAAAAGTCAGAGGGCTTGGAAGCATTATGGTGAATCCAGTGTTGAATGGTACTGGTTGGAGACAAATCTAATGGCAAGGATCCTTTATCAAAAGGGTAGGACTTCTACAAGATAGTCCATCGATGAAAATCATGCCAAAACCATAAATGAGGAAGAGCACTAAAAGCTGTAGTGCCCTATACTATTCATGCCCCTACTGCATATATAGCTTATGTATAGCGCAAATCAGTTTTTATTTCTGACATATATTAGCCAACTTACATAATGATATTTTACATTCCAGAGGTTGCTTCTAGCTGCACTTTCTAATGAAATTTGCCAGCCTTTTAATCTATATTTATGGTGCTTGAGTGCTTAAGGCATTCAACATTATTGAAGACGAAAAAAAAATATTTTCAAAGCTTAATAATGTCAGTCTTTATATGACTCTGCACTTGTTTTTTTACTAACCATGAAACTAAAAAAGGTATAACAGTTTTACACTCTTGAGAACTGCTGTTTCCTTAAGATTATATGTCATCTTAGCAATTTTTGATCCATCTAACCACTCCATTACTAATGTATGAAAAGACAAAAGAAACAGTTTTAGTATCAAAAGGATTTTGTTAGACAAGCAGTATCTTCATCTGAAACACACACATTCATTCAGACTACTATATAAAACTAATCATTACTCAGGCAGATGCATTGTATATATACAGTACAGCTAATTGATATTGTTAGTAGCATGCTATCAATACAACTCAAGTTGCACACACTAATGTATCTGCCATCCTCCAATTAAATAACCAAATGTTTCTCTACAAATCAAGAAATTTAGATTTCAATCAAAAGTACGAGTGCAAGGAAAACACTTACACTAAAATGTCCTAAAAGCTCATGAAGCTCCTCTTTCCGAGTAGCCACCTTTCTTCCTGTTGAAGACTCAGATGGAAGACCAAAAGAAGTAAATATGATTTGCATTATGTACAAAGCACTAGTCTAAAAGCAGAAAAAAAAAAACACTATGAAAATTCTGATTAATGCTCAACTATGTGTCTTTATTTAATCTAAGGATACTGTAATTAACAGGCAGAGACATGTTCATCTACTGGAATTATAACCGTCGGAGAGATGCAAGATACAATTTGACCACGTATCAAAAATTTTAATTTGGATATTACCCTGTTTCGCTAGCTCATTTTATCAACAGAAACCAAAAAAGTAAACGGACATAAAATTCAAAATAAGGCTGATAAGAATTGCAGGGTATAGAGGCTTCGAAAGAAGAAAGAAATAATTTTCAGCAAATTAGACTGACTTCGATGATCCTTTAGAACAGTGGAATTGGAACTTGAAGTGATTCTGCGTTCTATAATTATCGAATTGCCATAAACATTTGGCTTAAAAGCTTCCGTTCCCTGATTTCTTAGTTCCACCTCCACAATAGCATAGCTGCCAAGAAAGAGAAAACGAGTCAGAATTAGAATACATAGACTTCAACAATATAAAAGTTAAAACCTTGAGCAAAGATTGAAACCAATAACCCAAAACCCACACACTATCGATAAAAAACTTCAAGACTTGCAACTTTTTTGAAATCATGCACATGCTCAGTTCAAAATGTTAAAAGATCTGCAATTTAACATAAGCTATTGATCAAATAGAACCTCGATCAAAACAATTTAGTCCAAAAGAGGTCCACACAATAAAGCTCATTTAGAATGAATTTAGATATGAACCGTCAGTTATTAACACGAAAGGAAAACCTAAAATTAGCAAGCAAGCAGCACAGACCTGCAGCCCAATCTGATAAAGTTCTTCAAAGAAGCTCCCCGCTGAGTCGTTCTAGCTCGAGCTCCAAAAGCCACAAGTAATGCAGCTAGTATAGCACTCTTACCACCTACACGCCACCAACACAAAACAGTAGTGTCATCCCAATTGATCAGCTCGTTAACTACACAACTTTCAGTTAACATATTAAACCAAAAACATTCCAATCATGAAAAGCAACTCAAAGCCCCAATTCCTTATTCACATTTTCACATTGCACTGCGAAATAAAACGAAGAAATATTGTTCAATTATTTAGGGTTAGGTTACGAACTTCCGTTTTGGCCAGTGATGAAATTGACCCAGGGGCTGAGCTCTATCTCGAGATTAACATGGCACATGAAGTTCTCCAGACGGATCCTAGAGATAGTACCCGCCCCGGATCCAGAATTGTCATGGGTCGTACAGGTACTCGTACTAGAATCTTCCATAGCCTAGCTTCCTTTGAAGAGACACTGAAACTGTTTACTCGCTGCGGATATGTGAAGACCGGTCACGGCTTGAGAACTGAGAAAGCGCGTCTATGGCGGGAACAGACCTTTTTCGCGTAAGGCATTGAAAACGACACGTCGTTTAGCTACTGATCTGTGGTTAGTAAAGTTGGCTCAAAATCAATTTATGATTACATTTTTAAAATTTTGATTATCATATTTTATATTAAACTTAAATTGAATTTTTAAAAAATAAAATTTAAATTGAGCTGTCTAGTTTTTAGTCTAATTCAAATTTGACTAAAATTCAACAAAAAGTTCAAAATACTAGTAAAAGTTTAACAACAATAAAAATTTCATTAACACAGGATGTTTAAGAAAGCCGATAATTCACAATTTTATCTTTAATTTGAGAGATTCTTTTTAAATAATTCAATAAATAAATAATTAATTAATTAATTAATTAATAATAACAATAATAATACTAATGATGATGACGATAATAATGATGATGATGATGATAACTACTAAATCAAGCTAGATAATTATAAAAAATACATAGGTTAAATCATAAATACTTTCTATATACAGGTTTAGGCTACCTACAAGAACAAAGAATTAAAAGACTTATGAAAGCTACAAGAGGATCTTTCATCTAAATCATAATACGTCAAAGTTTTTTATAACGGGTCATATTTTTTATATGTTCTAACATTATCATATCATTTTTATTACCTCTTTCAATTCTTCTTAGACCTTTATTTTTCCTGTTACAATTTCTAAGTACGATATTCTTCCAACTTCTCACGAAAGTGTTTGGATGTCTTCTCTTAATTTGTCAATAATATTTAGTTACTTTTAATTTATCTCTTACTACTATATTCTTGACCTTATCTTTCTTAGTAAGGTTACATATTTAACGGAGCATCCTCATCTCTGTCACCATTAACCTAGACTATGCACTTATATGATATGCGAACACTCTTCCCTGCAGAGCATTGTCGACTTAATCGCTAAACAGTAAACTTATCTTTAACCTTAAGTGATATTTTCCATTCATACAAAACTCATTATGCACTTATCTATTTAAGTCACTTTAATCTGATCCGGTGAATTAAGTCTTTATTAATCTCTCAATTATTCTAGATGATAGACCACCCTATGTCTTGAAACGTTATACTCCACATACTAAATCTTAATCATACTCAGTCTAAAAATCTTTCAACTCTCCTCTTTTATATTAACTCGTAAAATTTAAAATTTGTTAAATTTAAATTTTTTTATTTGAAACTAAGCTTAACAAGTTAAACTCAAATCAAATTTTAATTAAACTAAATTTTATTTAAAATAATTTCAAATTAGATTTGAGCCTATATTGACTAGTATTGCCAATATATATTAATGTTTTGATTTTTTTAAATTTTCTAGTTCCATTTTATAATATATTTACAAATAGAATTTGAATATCTATAATATCTTTAAATATTTAAAAGTGTGGGTAATATAAATTATTAATTTGTTAAATAATTTATTTAACATGAATAATTTATAATAAAATGAAAAAATGGATCCAAATCTCATTCAAGGCTAACATATTTAATTTAATTTAAATAATATTTTTAAATTTAACTGATGTAAAAATCAAAGTCTATACCAATATTTAAAAATTTGGAAAAGAAGTTAAAACAATATGTTTAAGATTTAAAAGTTTCAAATAATATTGAACCTTTATAAAACTAATTAAAATTTGAATAATTTGAAATATGATTAAAAGATATTACCCTTAAATTAAATTTTAGTTAAAAATGAAACTGTTAAATGATGATTAATTGAATTATTTAATTTATAAAAAGTCATTAATTTACAAAAATTGATCAATTAATTAATAAACTGATGATTTTTAACAACAAAAGTTATTAAAATAAATCAAACTTAAAAATTGAAAGTCAAATTGATAAGATGACTTATTCAAGATTTTTACTTTTGAATCCCCTAAACTTATTCAATTTTTTAATCATAAGTTTATATTTGAATTTGAGTTACTTGTGCATATTTAAAAAATAATAATGTGGTTTTTCTATTATACAAAGAAAAAAGTTCTGACATCTTTTTCAGTATTTTAAAAATCAAACTAGATTAGCCAATTTAAAAAATCTTCAATGGATAAACTTTTTGATTTTATTTTTAATTTTTAATTTAGTTTAATATTCTTCATTGTTAAAAACGATCAATCTATTAATTAATTGGTAATTTTTAGTAAATTTTTATAAACCAAAATAACCTAATTAATTTTTATTTAATAATCTTATTTTTTAATTAAACTCTATATTTTTTATAGATAAAGATAATCTTCTTTAATTATATTTCAAATTCTTTAATTTTATTCAACAGTTTTATAACAATTCAATACTTTTTTAGAGTTGTACCGATCTAATTTCGGTCCAAAGTATAACATTGATCTTTTATATAGATGGGAATAAATTAACTTGTAATTCCATATTAAGGTCTTATTGTTTATCAAAATCAAATAATGTAGACCTTATACTTTGAAGATAACATTTTAAAAGATAATCTATGATTTTCTTTAAATACTCTTGCTACCTATCACAATCTAAATAAATAGTTAAGAGAAAGTTCCCTGGATCACGATATCTGCTAAATTAGAGGAGATTTCCTCTAACAGTATCATAACTTAAATTGTATTAATGTGTTTTAATATTTCATATTTGTTAATTCTTTAATACTTGAAAATACATAATATCTCATATAATTAAAAAACAGTTAATTGCACAAAATTCTTATATGTTATACTTTTGTATTTTAATTTATAAATTTATAAATTATTATTTATTTCTTTAAATTTATATTTTGTTTCACTCGGTATTATATTTTTATATTATACGAAATAATTAAAATAAAAACATATTATAACAACAACGCTCGGTAGAAATTTCGCTGAATTCCGAGCATAAAGTTTAAAAATATCATATAATGTTTACTATTTCATTTTTTATTTTTATGGTAAGTGTCATAAATACTCTAATTTTTATTGTTTTTTCCTTTTATGTCCGTAGACTCTTAATCTACTGTGTTAAGATTCAACTTCGTTCTTTTGTAGTAAGCAAAACCTAATCCTTCCTTCCAAGCTTGAAACTTTCATCTCTTCCCAGTGATCAATGGACTCGAGACAAACCTGTAAGATCTGCAGCAGAAGCTTTGCTAATGGGAAAGCCATGGGAGGACACATGAGATCTCATTTAGCTAAGCTACGGGTTCCTCCTAAACAATCCAAACCTCCTCCTCCTCCTACTCGAGAACTTGAAAACCCAACTTCAAAGTCGCAATCTTCTTCCTTGTCTTCTTCAAGTAACATTGAACATGCTCCAAACAAGCCACCTAGTAAATCAGCGAGCTATTATACTTCAAAACCTAGTCTCGATGACGATGAAGAGAGTGAAATCGAATCTCCAAAGAGCCCAACTCGAAGGAGATCGAAAAGGCCACTTAAATCAAACGAGAAGGTGGCCGAACCAGCGATGGTGATACTGGAGTCATCGAAACAGGTAACTTCTGAATCCAATAGATTTAGTGTCGTAGATGATGCAGATGCTGCGCTATGGTTAGTTATGCTTAGTCATGGACATGTAAGCCCTGTAGAACTAGATTCAGAAATAGTGGGGCAATACATGAAAGCTAAAGAAACTTGTGCAACTCAGGGAATCCATGGGAAGAATAAGCAACCTGAACTTGGTAAATACAGATGCGAAGCATGTAGAAAATCGTTTCAATCTTATCAGGCTCTTGGCGGGCACAAAGCTAATCACAAAAAAATAAAAAGGTTTGTTGCTGCTAAGAATCGAAAGCCAAGAGAAGGGTATCGAAGCTTTCCTGATAAAAGAGATGAGGACGAAGAAAGTAGTGACTCGAGTGAGTTCTGTGAACGAGCTACTGAGAGAAGAAGAAGATTGTTTAATTGTCCATATTGCGACAGAGTTTTTAAGTCCGGTGAAGCACTCGGTGGACACAAGAGAGTGCACTTTGTTTACTTGCGTAATGCCACAAGTTCTGGGAAGTCTACTTGCTTCTTTGATCTCAATTTACCAGCTCCAGAAGTTACTGAAACTGAGGTCACTTTGGTTGAACTTGCAGCACAAGCTAGAATGAGTTAGTATGAGATTGGACAGATTTATTCTCTTATCTATATCATTCTGTAATTCGTAATTTAAAACTTGGACAGATCTAAGATTAGTAAAATTTAAATATTCGCTTTCTAATATAGCTAAATTTACTTTCAAGTTTTATCATTTTATGTAATTATTTAATGTTAAGAATATTCTTTATTATCTCAAATTTCATTGTGTTCATACATGAAAAGATTTGATATCTTCAATTGTGATCACTATCATTTTAGTAGTAGTGTACTAATAGCATCGAAACAAGTTCCAACTTTCTGAGTAGCATAGTTTTGGTATCTCTTGTTTCATCTCCTATAACGAGAATTCATGTGAAAAACCAATTTGCCCTACTGAGTTTAGAGAAAAACAAACTGTTCTTGCTGATATGAGTTCTGTCAAGATGGGAAAGTACTAGGTAGAATGTGAGTTTCCATCTTTAAGATTAAGAGTTAGCCAACTACCGAGTTTAACGAACCTAACATAGCCTTTCTCATACCGAACCAATAAAGGGGGATTAATTCCCTATTCTCGTTGTGTTTAATAGATGGATGAATGGAGAGAGGTATAAGGTGGTACACAAAAACGGAAACAACCATCCTCCACCCCCAACAAAGAGTAATAAATAGCATCCTTCATATCAAACTCGGAAAGGTTAATACAAGAATTTTCACTTTTTGTCGATCAACTATGCTATTTTGTTTGTTCTTTCTTTACATCATTTGCTACATCTCACAAGTCAAAAGAATGAATCCTTATTAATGTGATAGATAGTGTTGATTAAAGATTGTCTTAAGAAAAATTGACATTGGAATTCAGTGTAATATAAAAAGGGTTTTATATTATTGAGGTTTTGAGAGTATAATATTTACATTTAAATGACTACATAATTCTATAGTTAGTTTAGTTTTTGTTTCTTATAAAACAAGACTTCTTACCATTTTATGATTTATTTGCTATGCATTGTCTTGTTCTCACTTTTTTAGTGAGGATTTTTTAAAAATTATTCACATAAAATAGTTATTCAAAACTTGTTTCCACTAATCACTACATAATTTTATAGTCAGTTTAATGATTGTTTCATTTTCTTTTTTAATTATAGCAAAATTTAGAATGTAGTATAATATTATTTCATTGTTTGGGAGGACGGTTTATAAAATAATGGAATGTGATGAGATGAAAGAGGAATGTTTTATATTACATTTTATTCCATCATAAACAGTAAAAATAAAAAATCTTTAATTTGAAATGCTTAGGATGGAATGTAAAATAATAAACAACCTTTCATTGTATTACATTTTAAACATTTCTTTTAAACAATATTTCACTATATTATATTATGAACCATTCTATCTCTCCCAAACAATAATTGTTTAATATTACATCAATTTACATTACATTTTATTACATTAAAAACATTACGTCTAACCAAATACAGCCTTAGTGAAAATGTAATTGGTAGTGACATTAATATTGATAAGGAATCTACAAACACACCAACTTGTGCTTGGCTTAGATTGGCCAATTATCTTTGACATGCCGTATTGATTTTTATAGACTTAGAGAAATAGGGCTATTTTTGAAGAGCACTTTTTTTTGGCCGACTTCCCCAGCTCATCATGTTTTAGAATATGTCTATCAGATTTACAAGACGTCGGTCTAGCAAAGAAGAGCAAATTTGGTAATCGCACTCGACGTGACCAGCTTATAGGTTGGAACAAACCTCCTCAGGATTGGGTTAAATTAAATACAGATGGAGCAAGCAAAAGATCGCTCTTTTCAGTTACAACAGGTGGTTTGATTCGCAATAGTTTGAGCACTTGACTTGGAGATTTTGTGCAAGAATATAGGTTGGCGCTCCTCTATTTGTGCTAAACTTTGAAAAGTTTTTTCAGGACTCAAGCTAGCTTGAAACCTAAGTTATCATCAAATTGAATTAAAGGTAGATTCGTGAGCAGTGATTAATCTACTATCATCCCTGTCAAAACGCGCAATGTCTCTCAATCCTTTAATTTTAGGAATCAATTAATTGTTTACCCGTAATTGGGTAATTGTAACTCGGCACATATACGCGGAAGGTAATCGATGTGTTGACTGACTCACTAATTTTGCAGACTAGTTCGAGCTAGGGATCACTAATTTTGATATAACACCTATCGGGTGTCTCTCAATCCTATTAGGGGATATGTCGGGGTTTGTTGCCCTAGACTCATCATATAATATGTAGCGTGTTTACTTTCCATTTATATAAAAAAATATCTATATTGTGTGTTGTTCATTTCTTAATATTTATAAAATTAAAACTATGGTACGTGATACATCTCTGTTTGTTTGTGTTTTCCTTTCAATTATGCTTTTTCTTTCTCCTTTTTATTATGTTCACCTTCTTTTTGATTATCTAATTTGGATCTAATGGATTACTATATTTTCGTAATATTAATTGAATAAACTAAGGAACATGATTAAGCAATATAAGTATTTTTCTTTGTAATTGATCGATTAATTTTATTTTACCCGTGACTTTATATTAATATAAGTACCTTACCTTACATTTCTAAACATAGACGTGAACTCATGAAACAAAGTCCTCTTTCAATCTACATGCAATGTCTTGTCTGTTTCTGTTACTTAAGACGTGCTTTCGACTTCTCAGTTCTCACCACTTGCATATAAATACACCAAGTATCAACTTTATCAAAACATGTCCACCATAACACGATCATGCAAGCTACTTTGACACGCCGCCACCCACCACCGGCCACATCACCGTCTCCACGCCTTGTTCGTAGCCGGAGCGGAGTTGAAAACAACTCGACCTCTCCAAACATATGCCAAAGACATGCTACTAGTCGATCAAAGTCGACGTCGCGAACAGGAACCATTAGCAACGACGAGAATCTTTACCCTTCAAGCTCTGGTACAAGCACAACCCTTTCATCAAACTTCAAGAGAAAGTCATGCCAAGACAATAAGAATAGCACCAGAGATGGGTTTATCAGGTTCTTGCAGGGTGGAAGCAAGCCCCGTGATCTTGGTTCATCAGCTGCGAGACCCAAGTCTCGATCGTCATCAACGTCACCGTCAGCTTGGGCGTTATCGCCGGGACGGTCAATGTTGCCGCCACTAGAGTCGCCGGTAAACGGCGGAGGAGAGAATGGGAGAAGCAAAAGCAACGGCGGAGTCAGTGGCGTCCTGAGGTACCTCAGGCAAAAGAAGGTGAGCCCAATACAGGAAGAAGAGTATCATAGGTTTAGGGTTATGCAGAACAGGTTGTTGCAGTGGAGGTTTGCGAATGCTCGAGCTGAGTCTGCCATGGCCTCTACAAATACCATTTCCATGGTAAGATCGGAATATACAGAACTTCCAAATTTCTTATCACAGAGTTGGAGTAAATTAGCAACTTTATTTAACGAAACTTCCTTCTTTTAGGACAAGGTGTTTCATGTATGGCTTCGGATATTCAACGTTAGAAAATCCATATTGAAAAAGAGATTAGAAATCCAAAAACTCAAGCACGAGATCAAGTTATGTCAGATTATGAATCCTCAGATGAGTATGTTCGATAAGTGGTCGAAACTAGAAGGAAAAAACTGTGAAGCTTTAAGCAGAATGACTAGGAAACTGTCAGCATTATCTGTCAAACTTCCATTAGAGGATGATGTGAAGGTTTGCTTCTGAATCCCAATTTTTCTTAACATCATAAAGATTTAATTACAGTTTAATATGCTAAAATGTGTTTCTTTTCCAGGGAGATGTGCAGTCCATTTTTGAAGCTATGAACAGTGCAGTGCATGTGATGAATGAAATAGAGGCCATGATTGCTGAATTTTTCTCAAAGGTTAAGATCTTTTCATTAATTCCTTTTTAAGAATATACATTTTAGTAATTGTTTCATATATTAGTTGTGGATTTTTATCATTTAGCAGGCGGAGAAAACTCTTTATCTAATTACTGAGTTCACAAGCACACATGAATATCAAGAGGAGTGCTTGGGGGAGATGGAGGAGCTTATAGCCTTCACTGTCAAACTGTTGGTAGGTCATTGTATTTCCTTCTTCGCCTGTTTGCTGTTTGGACGAGGTTTCACAATAGAAGGGACGGAAATTAACACAATTTAGAAGAAAATTTTATAACACACTATAGAAAAAATAATTATAATAGAATGAAATAAAATTTTATAAAGTTGAGGATTTTATAATACGTTCCATTCTATTATAAACAATAAAAAAAAAATTTGATCTAGAAAATTTAAGATAAAATGTATACTAATTAATACACCTTCAATAATTTTCTTAATAATAACTATGACCAAGTCATAATATATTATTAAACATAATTAATATATTAAATAAAATAGAATAATAGTTAATATAATAAATCTTATTAAATAATTAATAATAATAATTTTATATTAATAATAAATTGTATATAATTAATAATAAAATTTTTATTAACGAAAATAAAAAATATATAAAAATTATTCTTTAATTATTTGTATATATTTCCATATAAATAAATTATTTTTAAATATAAATAACATAGAATAGAATAAAATAAATTTATTAAATGATCAATAATAATATTTTTGTATAATTAATAATGGATTGTATATAATAAATAATAGAATAATAACCTTTATTATTTCTAATATCTTAATATCATACCAATTTAACAACTTTAATTAAAATTTTTAATAATTATAAATTTATAAATATTAATTAATTTATAAACAAATAAAAAAATTAAACTCAACTCTCTTCTTTAATATAAATTTTAATACCCATGAGATCTCACGAGAATAATATTAATAATTCAATGAATTATAAATTTTAAGTATTATAGTTTAATTGAATAGCTATAAACAATATATACAAAAAAAGTTATTTAAATTATCAAATCAATAAAATTTTATTAAAATTACAATTATGGAAAGATTTTCTAATAATAATCATAATATATAATCACCTCCTTCGTTGCAGGAATGGGAGAGAAGTGTAAGGGTTCACCTTCTGCAAGTAAACGAAGAGTCCAAAAGAGACCAGTGTCTCTTGGATTGGACCCGCAACAAGTCTGACCAACCCGATCCATACTTACCTATAAGCCGTTATCGTGTGCACTCGATAAGTTAGTCGGTGTGCGTTAGAGCGATGGCGAGTACGATGTCGACTGTTATAAAAGAAACAAAAATGCATGATAACATTCGGTAGACTGTCCAGCACTTAGCAGGTGTCCTTGGAAAGTCAAAGCACTTTCGGTGGCAAATGCTTTGGAAATTCACTTGCGCTTTGAAGGAATCTGAAACTTGGATTCATTCAACTATTTTCACTCGCTCCCCTTCAACGCATAACAAGCCATATTAGTTGTATTGCTCTGTTCTTGTTAAGATTTTATCTTTTATAGGAGGAAAATAGTAAGTTTAAATCTTCTTTTCCTAGTGAATGGAGATGATAATTGGTTAGGTTGGGGTTGAATTCGGGTGACCAAGTCTAACAAAAAATTAGTATTCAAGGTCAAAATTAGCACTAATTGAGCTCGAGAAACAAGGGCCAAACTTAAGCCTGGTCAACTTTGAGTAGCTCGAAATTTAACTGAACTCGAATCTGATTATATTCTTTTTTAATTTTAACTTAAAAAATGACTTTATTATTTTAAACTTTTGGATTCTTATCTAGGCCGAATCAATTAACTTGAGTTCGAGCCTAACCTAAAATATAAAAATTTTAAGAAAAAGCTCAAGTCCAACTCGAACTACTATCAAACTGAACTAGGTCCATTAATTTCAGGTTGAACCCAACTGAACTAAGGGTGTGCTTATTTAGTGGGTATGAGGAAAGAGGAATAGGTATAGGAAAAAAAATGCGTGGTAACGAATTATGATTAGATAACTAATATTTTGATTCCTCATTTTTTGGTATTACTCCATTCTTCTCGATTACGAGAGGAATGAGAGTTGTTGCATTACATTTTTTAATATCTTTGTGTAAGTAGTCGATTTTATTTCTAACCTTCCATTAGAATTTTACCATTGTTAACCAGTTCCATGCATAATGTTTAATTCATTCTTAATTTCAAACAAATGCTACCTGCTGGTTCAATTAGTTTGTTCACTCATCTATATAGATCTAAATTGGAGGTGTCGAGCATGACATGTGAAGAATACAAGGAGGCAGTTTTGCAGGCTAAAGAGCATATCCTGGCTGGTGATATATTCCAAATTGTGTTGAGTCGGCGCTTTGAATGTCGAACATTTGCAGACCCATTTCAGATCTACAGAGCCTTAAGGATTGTTAATCCAAGTCCATATATGACTTATTTACATATTTGTTACATTTGTTGAATTTAGCCTAAAATTACAATTTTGAGTACTTTCTTACTTGCTTGTCATCAGGCTAGAGGGTGCATACTAGTTGCATCAAGTCTAGAAATTCTCACACGTGTAAAGAAGGTAAGCACTAGCTAATGTAATAAAAAGACTGAAAATGGAGACTTGATCTCCATTCCTTTGTTTATTTTGCTTGTATTATGACATGTTTCTACAGAATAAAATCACAAATAGACCTCTTGCTGGAACTACTAGAAGGCGTAAGACACTAAAGGAAGATTTAATGCTGGAAAAGGAGCTTTTAAATGATGAAAAAAATGTGAAGAACACTTCATGCTTGTTGATTTAAGGAGGAATGATGTGGAAAAGGTTTGTTTACTTGTCAATTTGGTTTTAGTTCCAATTATAGGAATGTTGCTTAAAGCTTAGTAAACGCTATACAATGATGCTTCTAAACTGGGCTATTAAAGGAGAAATATCAAATAGAATTTCTCTTCTTTGGATTTAGCCAATCTGAAAAGTAATTAATCATTACTCAAGACATTGGTATTCTGCAGGTCTCTAATCCTGGTTCTGTCAAAGTTGAAAAGCTCATGAATATTGAACGATATTCCCATGTTATGCGCATCAGTTCGACAGTATGTATTTGTTTGTGCAGTTTATAAATTCACGATTATTAGTTATTATAGCAGTACTTTCTCACTTCATGCTATGGTTCTTGCATTTGCAGATTACTGGAGAGATGCTTGATAATCTAAATACTTGGGATGTTTTGTGCATTGCATTGCCTGTTGGCCCTGTTAGTGGAGCACCAAAGGTATTGTTTTAATACCTTTCTTCCACTTTCGTTCATGAATTTATTATTCCTCTAATCAAGAATTTGTGAACCTTGAAAAATTCCAAAGGTATCTGTTATGGATGCATTTGTAGGACAAACTTACATGCACAAATCTCGTGGAGTTGGAAGACTTGATTCGCAGCTGGTGTTTGTATTTAATTATTAATAAGACTGCTATTAGGATAATTGCATTTAGTCTTTGGTTACTTTTATTCTTTAGGAATCTCGTTATTTCCTTGATAAGAAATCTTCCAAAATAAGACTTCTATTTTAGTAGGAAGTCTATAGATATAAGACTTCTATATTATAATAGGACTTCTATTTCAGTAGCAAGTCTATCGATATTGTAATAGGACTGATCCTTATTTAAAAGGACATAAGAGAAAAAAAGAAGTCAAGTCATAATTTATCAAAAAGATTGGAGCTCTCTTCAAGGAGGTCCAAGGTTTTAGTCTCCCTTTGAAGAGTTGAATTGATTATTCAAAATAGGTCGTTCCAAGACTTTAAATAATAGTGAGGGAATTTTAAATTCATTTGATTTCCTTGTTCATCTTCCAGTTACTCGATCCAAATCTGGACATTCTAACACTTCCCTTCCCTTATCTGTTTTGACTATTTTCTTCATCCAAATGAGTTGGAATTTCTCATTCTAGCTTCACCAATTAAATCATTGTTGCAATAATGTTGTATGGTTATATTTGCTAGTTATGTCAGATAATGGATATAATTGAAGGAATCAAATTCAAGAAACAAGATATATACGATCAAATTGATAAAATAACATACACAAAGACACTACAGATATTGACAAGTACAACTGAAAATTCACTTGGTAATTGTTTTCTTCTTTTTGACATCATAAAGCATATGTAATATATTGGGTGCGATTGGACCAATATTCTTCAGTTGAAGAGGCCTTTAATGATGGAGTTAATCATTTGGAAAATTTAGTATCTAGCGTGCATAATATCTCTCTGCGAGTATTCGATTTTATATCTCACCTTCCATTACATTTTTTCCATTGCAAACTAATTCCATGCATAATGGTTATTTATTCTCAATTACAAACAAAGGCTACCTACTGGTTCACTTAGCTTATTCACACATTTATATGTCAAGCATGACAAGTGAAGAATACAAAGAGGCAGTTTTGTAGGCTAAAGAATATATCCTGACTGGTGATATATTCCAAATTGTGCTGAGTCACTGCTTTGAATGTCGAACATTTGCAGACCCATTTCAGATCTACAGAGCCTTAAGGATTGTTAATCCAAGTCCATATGTGACTTATTTACAGGTTTGTTACATTTGTTGAATTTTGCCTAAAATTACAAGTTTGAGTACTTTCTTGCTTTCTTGTCATCAGGCTAGAGGGTGCATAATAGTTGCATCAAGTGCAGAAATTCTCACATGTGTAAAGAACTTAAGCACTAGCTAATGTAATAATATGACAAAAAATGGAGAATTGGTCTCTATTTTTGTGTTTATTTTGCTTGTATTCTGACATGTTTCCACATAATAAAATCACGAATCGACCTCTTGTTGGAAATATTAGAAGGGGTAAGATACCAAAGGAAGATTTAATGCTAGAAAAGGAGCTTTTAAATGATGAAAAAAAGTCATGCTTGTTGATTTAGAGAGGAATGATGTGGGGAAAGTTTATTTCCTTGTCAATTTGGTTTTAGTTCTAATTATATAAATGTTGCTTAAAGCTTAGTAAATGTTATCATGTTATGAACATCAGTTTGACAGTATGTATCTGTTTGTGCAGTTTATAAATTCACGATTACTAGTTATTGTAGCAATACTTTCTCACTTCATGCTATGGTTCTTGCGTTTGCAGATTACTGGAGAGATGCCTAATAATCAAAATAGTTGGGATGTTTTGCGCGCTGCATTGCCTGTTGGCCTTGTTAGTGGTGCACCAAAGGTATTGTTTTGATACCTTTTTTTCACTTTCGTTCATGCATTTATTATACCTCTAGTCAAGAATTTGTGAACCTTGACAAAATCCGAATGTATCTGTTATGGACGCATTTGTAGGATAGACTTACATGTGCAAATCTCGTGGAGTTGGAGGACCTTATGCATAGTTAATGTTTTTATTTTATTATTAATAGGACTGTTTTAGTTGTTAGGATAATTGCATTTATTCTTTGGTTATTTTTATTCTTTAGGAATCTCGTTATTTCCTTGTTAAGAAGTCTTCCAAAATAGAACTTCTATTTCAGTAAGAAGTTTATAGATACAAGACTTTTATATTATACTAGGACTTCTATTTCAATAGGAAGTCTATAGATATAAGACTTCTATATTGTAATAGGATTGATCCTTATTTAAAAGGAAATAAGAGAAACAAAGAAGTCAAGTTAGAATTTATCAAAAAGATTGGAGCCCTCTTCAAGGAGGTCCAAAGTTTCAGTTTCCCTTTGACGAGGTCGTTCCAAGACTTCAAATAAGAGCAAGGGAATTTTAAATTCATTTGATTTCCCTGTTCATCTTCCAGTTACTCGATCCAAATCTAGACATTCTAACACTTCCCTTGCCTTATCTGTTTTGATTATTTTTTTCATCCAAATGAGTTGGAATTTCTCATTTTAGCTTCACCAATTAAATAATTGTTGCAATAATGTTGTATGGTTATATTTGCTCCTTATGTCAGATAATGGATATAATTGAACGAATCAAATTCAAGAAATAAGATATACACGATCAAATTAATAAAAAAACATACACAAAGACATTGTAAATATTGACAAGTACAACTGAAAATTCACTTGGTAATTGTTTTCTTCCTGTTGACATCATAAAGCATATGTAATACATTGGGTGCGATTGGACCAATATTCTTCAATTGAAGAGGCCTTTAATGATGGAGTTAATCATTTGAAAAATTTAGTATCTAGTGTGCATAATATCTCTCTGTGAGTAGTCGATTTTATATCTCACCTTCCATTACATTTTTTCCATTGTTAACCAATTCCATGCATAATTGTTATTCATTCTTAATTTCAAACAAAGGCTACTTGTTGGTTCAATTAGTTTATTCACTCATCTATATGGATCCAAATTGGAGGTGTCGAGCATGACAAGTGAAGAATACAAGGAGGTAGTTTTGCAGGCTAAATAATATATCCTGACTGGTGTTATATTCCAAGTTGTGCTGAGTCGGCACTTTGAACGTCAAACATTTGTGGACCCATTTCAGATGTATAGAGCCTTAAGGGTTGTTAATCCAAGTCCATATATGACTTATTTACAGGTTTGTTACATTTGTTGAATTTTGTTTAAAATTACAAGTTTGAGTACTTTCTTGCTTTCTTGTCATCAGGCTAGAGGGTGCATAATAGTTGCATCAAATGCATAAATTCTCACATGTGTAAAGAACTTAAGCACTAGCTAATGTAATAATATGACCAAGAATGGAGAATTGGTCTCTATTCCTGTGTTTATTTTGCTTATATTCTGACATGTTTCCACAGAATAAAATCACGAATCGACCTCTTGTTATAAATATTAGAAGGGGTAAGATACCAAAGGAGGATTTAATGCTATAAAAGGAGCTTTTAAATGATGAAAAAAAGTCACGCTTGTTGATTTAGAGAGGAATGATGTGGGAAAAGTTTATTTACTTGTCAACTTGGTTTTAGTTCCAAATACAGGAATGTTGCTTAAAGCTTAGTAAACGCTATCATGTTATGCACATCAGTTTGACAATATGTATCTGTTTGTGCAGTTTATAAATTCACGATTACTAGTTATTGTAGCAATACTTTATCACTTCATGCTATGGTTCTTGCGTTTGCAGATTATTGGAGAGATGCCTAATAATCGAAATCGTTGGGATGTTTTGCGCGCTGCATTGCCTGTTGGCCTTGTTAGTGGTGCACCAAAGGTATTGTTTTGATACCTTTTTTTCACTTTCGTTCATGCATTTATTATACCTCTAGTCAAGAATTTGTGAACCTTGACAAAATCCGAATGTATCTGTTATGGACGCATTTGTAGGATATACTTACATGTGCAAATCTTGTGGAGTTGAAGGACCTTATGTATAGTTAGTGTTTTTATTTTATTATTAATAGGACTGCTTTATCTGTTAGGATAATTGCATTTAGTCTTTGGTTGTTTTTATTCTTTAGGAATATCGTTATTTCCTTGTTAAGAAGTCTTCCAAAATAGAGCTTCTATTTCAGTAAGAAGTCTATAGATATAAGACTTCTATATTATACTAGGACTTATATTTCAATAGTAAGTCTATAGATATAAGACTTCTATATTGTAATAGGACTGATCCTTATTTAAAAGGACATAAGAGAAATCTGCATGGTTATATTTGCTCCTTATGTCAGATAAGGGATATAATTGAAGGAATCAAATTCAAGAAATAAGATATATACGATCAAATTGATAAAATAAACATACACAAAGACACTGTAAATATTGACAGGTACAACTAAAAATTCACTTGGTAATTGTTTTCTTCTTTTTGACATCATAAAGCATATGTAATACATTGGGTGCGATTGGACCAATGTTCTTCAGTTGAAGAGGCCTTTAATAATGGAGTTAATCATTTGGAAAATTTAGTATCTAGTGTGCATAATATCTCTCTGTGAGTAGTCGATTTTATATCTCACATTCCATTACATTTTTTCCATCGTTAACCAATTCCATGCATAATGGTTATTCATTCTTAATTTCAAACAAAGGCTTCCTACTTGTTCAATTACTTTTATTCACTCATCTATGTGGATCCAAATTGGAGGTGTCGAGCATGACAAGTGAAGAATACAAGGAAGTAGTTTTGCAGGCTAAAGAATATATCCTAATTGGTGATATATTCCAAATTGTGTTGAGTCAGCGCTTTGAACGTCGAACATTTACAGACCCATTTCAGATCTACAGAGCCTTAATGATTGTTAATCCAAGTCCATATATGACTTATTTACAGGTTTGTTACATTTGTTGAATTTAGCCTAAAATTACAATTTTGAGTACTTTTTTGCTTGCTTGTCATCGGGCTAGAGGGTGCATACTAGTTGCATCAATTCCATAAATTCTCACATGTGTAAAGAAGGTAAGCACTAGCTAATGTAATAATATGACAGAAAATGGAGAATTTGATCTCTATTCTTGTGTTTATTTTGCTTGTATGCTGACATGTTTCCACATAATAAAATTACGAATCGACCTCTGGCTGGAACTATTAGAAGGGGTAACACACCAAAGGGAGATTCAATACTGGAAAAAGGAGCTTTTAAATGATGAAAAAAGTTGTGCAAAACACATCATGCTTGTTGATTTAGGGAGGAATGATGTGAGAAAGGTTTGTTTACTTGTCAACTTGGTTTTAGTTCTAATTACAGGAATGTTGCTTAAAGCTTAGTAAACACTATACAATGTTGCTTCTGAACTCGGCTATTAAAGGGGAAATGTCAAATAGAATTTCTCTTCTTTGGATTCGGCCAATCTGTAAAGTAATTAATCATTGCTCAAGACATTGGTATTGTGCAGGTCTCTAAACCTGGTTTTGTCAATGTTGAAAAGCTCATGAATATTGAATGATACTCCCATATTATGCACATCAGTTCGACAGTATGTATCTGTTTATGTAGTTTATAAATTCACGATTACTAGTTATTGTGGCAGTACTTTCTCACTTCATGCTATGGTTCTTGCGTTTGCAGATTACTGGAGAGATGCTTGATAATGTAAATAGTTAGGATGTTTTGCACATTGCATTGCCTATTGGCCCTATTAGTGGAGCACCAAAGGTATTGTCTTCATACCTTTCTTCCACTTTCATTCATGCATTTATTATTCCTCTAATCAAGAAATTGTGAACCTTGACAAAATCCGAAGGTATCTATTTTGGAGGTTTTTGTAGGACAGACTTACATGCACAAATCTCGTGGAGTTGGAGGACCTGATGTGTAGCTAATGTTTTTATTTTATTGTTAATAGGACTGCTTTAGCTGTTAGGATAATTGCATTTAGTCTTTGGTTATTTTTATTTTTTATGAATCTCGTTATTTCCTTGTTAAGAAGTCTTCCAAAATAGGACTTCTATTTCAGTAGGAAGTCTATAAATATAAGACTTTTATATTATAATAGGAATTCTATTTCAGTAGGAAGTCCATGGATAAAAGGCTTCTATATTGTAATAGGACTAATCCTTATTGAAAAGGACATAAGAGAAATAAAGAAGTCAAGTCAGAATTTATCAAAAAGATTGGAGCTCTCTTCAAAGAGGTCCAAGGTTTCAATCTCCCTTTGACGAGCTGAATTAATTATTCAAAATAGGTCATTCCAAGGTTTTGAATAAGAGCAAGAGAATTCTAAATTCATTTGATTTCCCTATTCATCATCTAATTACTCGATCCAAATTTGGACATTCTAACACTTCCCTTCCCTTATCTATTTTGATTATTTTCTTCATCCAAATGAGTTGAAATTTCTCATTTTAGCTTTACTGACTAAATCATTGTTGCAATAATGCTGTATGGTTTTATTTGCTCCTTATGTAAGATAATGGATATAATTGAAGGAATCAAATTCAAGAAATAAGATATATAAAAAAAAACATACACAAAGACACTGCATATATTGACAGGTACAACTGAAAATTCACTTGGTAATTGTTTTCTTCTTTTTGACATTAGAAAGCATAAGTAATACATTCGGTGCGATTGGACCGATTTTCTTCAGTTGAAGAGACCTTTAATGGTGGAGTTGTTCCGGTGAGCGAGTTGCTGTTCAGATTTAACGACAAGAGCTTCTCGCAATGACCAATGTCCCAAGGAATGCTGCCGTTGAGAGAATTTCCTTGCAACTTATCTTGTATACACTTTTGCAACCTATGAAGTCTGGAATTTCGCCTACAATTCTGTTCCAACTGGCTGAGAAAATCTGCAGATTCGGTGCACTCCAGATGTTTGATGGAAGAGTGGTGTCGAATGAGTTCTCCAAGATGTTTAGGTATTGTAGTTGTGGTGCATTCCCGAGGTCTGAAGGGGCGCCTCTTAGGTTGTTCTTGCTTCATCGGAATCTGTCCGTCGAAGTAACTCCACCCTAAGTTGAGCTGCTCCAAACAGCGTAGAAAGATCAAATCTTTGGGTAGTGGTCCAACAAAACTGTTGCTATAAGCGCTGAAGTGTCTGAGGAACCTGAGCTTGGAAATCCCCGGTGGGAAAGTTGAATTGAAGAAGTTGTGGCTTTTATCAATAGTCCTAATGTCAGTTAGTTCAAAAATGGTTTGTGGACATTGACCATCAAACGCGTTTCTGCTTAAATTCAAGTGGATTAAGCTCTTCAAGTCCCGGATTTCTGCAGGAATAACACCTGAAAGACTTCTTTGCGAGAGATCGAGTGATGTGACCTGAGATGTTTTGGGGCTGCATTTGACACCAGACCATTAACACCAAATTGCTTCCTGCGAATCACTCTCGGAGACGCTTGTAGTAGGGTCCCAATCCTGGAATGTGCCAAGTGGGTCTTGCAATGACAGTTTCAGAGAAAGGAGAGCACGGAGTTGCAGATGCAGAGCTTTATCAGAACCAGTTTTTATAAATTTATTAAAAACTATTCAATGAATTTTAATTAACTATTTTCACACGCAAACTTCTTTTAAATATAATTTTTTTCAATTTCTCTATTTGATGGAAATGGTTAGAGTTCCACATTTGGAAAAGAGGCCGAAATCTTAAGTGTACTAAGCCCGAAATCTTAAGTGTCTGGACCAATCGTGTTTTAGCTTCTAGGTTTCCTCATCAGTGCTTTTCTCTTCACATCAATCGCACGCCCTCACAACCTCTTTGGCGGATATGGACAAGACCCTAGGCATTCAACGGCCTTCTTCATTCTTCCGCCTGCTTTCATCTCTCTCTGTTTCCTTTAATGGATGAGTGTCTCCTCTCACCATCTCCGACTCCTTCAAGTCTTCTCGTTTCTCCACCCTCAAATGCTCTGCTTCAACTCCTTACCCTTTCGGTATTTTTCTTTTCTTCGTTTTACTTGGCTATTTTAATTGGTAAGTGAGCATATATGATCAATTCTGGTTTAGATTAGGAATTGCATTATTTTCTTTTAGCTATATAGATTGAATTGAATTATCTTGCTCAAAATCAATATGAGATTCTTATATGTTGGATTAGTCTGCTTTAGACCATCCATTGATTTCGATTTCTCTGCTGCATATCTTTTGTTTGTTACAGTCGACATTGATAAGTTTCAGGAAGCTTCCACAAAGGGCAACTTGATACCTCTATATAGATGCATCTACTCTGATCACCCTACTCCTGTGCTAGCTTACCGTTGCCTTGTCAAGGAATATGATAGAGATGCTCCAAACTTCCTATTTGAATCTGTAGAGCCTGGTCTAGATGCTTCTACTGTGGTAGAGCCTTTTGTTTACATATTTTCTTTTCCTTACAAGTTGTATGGATTTTGTAAATTTGCTTTTGATAAACTGTCTTAGGGCCGATATAGTATAATAGGCGCTCAGCCCAGTATGGAGATTTTGGCAAAAGAAAATATGGTTACTATTTTGGATCATCAACAAGGGAGTAGAACTGAAAAGATTGTTGAGGATCCCATGGTGGTTCCTAAGAGAATCATGGATAGATGGAAACCACAACTTGTTGATGAGCTTCCAGATGTGTTCTGTGGTAAGAGAAACATTCATATAACTAATTCTACATGTTTGTTTGCATTGCAACTCTGTCTTGTACTCTTTAAGAGGATTGACTTTTCCTTATTTGTGTTCATTTTAAGAATTCTTTGTTGTACACACTTGTTTTAAGTAAGCTTTGCTTATTACAACGTTATAGCTGCTATGTAGAAGCAAACTTTAGGTTTCAGAGTATTGTGCCAACGTTTATGATAGGGGCATTATGTACATAAGTAAATAAAATATTATTCATTCTATGCTATGATTCAAGTCCCAAACATTGAGGCTTTATCTCAAGTATTCTGATCTAAAAGTTCTTCTATTGCTGGCCAGGTGGCTGGGTCGGTTATTTCTCCTATGACACAGTGCGGTTTGTAGAGAAGAAAAAGCTCCCTTTCTCTAACGCCCCTCCAGATGACAGGAATCTCCCTGACATACATCTTAGCCTCTATGATGATGTACTTGTGTTTGATCATGTGGAGAAGGTATTACAATATTTTCCATGATTGTCTTTTGTAGTTCTGTTAGGAATCTCAATAGAAATTGTATTATTGATAGTATATTGATAGCATTTTAGATAATAATAAGCTGGAGCAAGCTCTCCCTCCCGAGCAAACCAGGCCAACTTTCCTAACAATGATGATAGTAATCGTTGTTATCTCCATAACTACCTTCTAACAAACTTGCCTACATGGCAGATGTCACTCCCCCCTTTTCCAATTTGTTTCTACGAGTATAAGTTTTAATGGGCAGAGGAGAGAGTGGATTGTTAACAAGTTCGTCATGTTTTTTCTCTTTTACCCTGCCTATAGATTATGATTGTTAATAACTTTATTCTCCAAATCCCTTCCCTTTCCTTATCTGATTTGATTATTTTTTTCATCCAAATGAGTTGGAATTTCTCACTTCACTAACTAAATCATTGTTGCAATAATGTTGTATGGTTATATTTGCTCCTTATGTCAGATAATGGATACAATTGAAGGAATCAAATTCAAGAAATAAGATATATATGATCAAATTGATAAAAAAACATACACAAAGACACTGCAGATATTGATAGGTACAACTAAAAATTCACTTTGTAATTGTTTTCTTTTTTTTGTCATCAGAAAGCATATATAATACATTGGGTGCGATTGGACCAATATTCTTCAGTTGAAGAGGCCTTTAATGATGGAGTTAATCATTTGGAAAATTTAGTA
>JANJEY010000006.1:74507895-74529434 GCA_024703695.1 Erythroxylum cataractarum | reverse complement strand
AATTTGTTGCTATAGTTTTAATATCGTCACAAATTGTATTATATTTACTATAATTTAGCAACAAAAAATTAATTGTTGATCACTAGAGTGTATGTATTAGCCATCAAAATTTGGTCGTAAAAATACTTGAGTCACTTGATTAGCTAACACATACAATATTGCTGCAGTGGTGTTATACTTGTGGATGTTAATTTAACTCTTCTTCCTGCCTAAGCCCAGATCAACCCCTTGTATCTATCTAATCTAATCTATGATATATGTCCTTGTCTCTGCCCAATATATTTACTGCTCCGTTTGCACCAAGTTCTACCATTTCTTTATCTCCTCCCCCGTAGTTGTATCCAAAGAATGCAAGCATACCAGGTTCAAACCTATGTGTCAAAGTTAAAATTAGCTTCTCTCCCACAATGAAGATAATAGATGAGAAATTGGTTTAAGTACAAAAGTTATCCAAAAAGGCAAAAACATTTAAAAATGCCAATTTTAGGGTAACATACCCCATTTTAAGGCAGACTAATTCTAGACTATCGCATATCAGTAGTGCTATGTCAATTGGAGCTTTGATTGCTCATTCTCATACGTAGCCAAATCGACATTGTCCACTTTCCAACAATATCTGACATTACTTAATTTTAACTACTTTTCATCCATGCAATAGATATACGGAGATGATAGATGAAGAGATTTGGAAAAATTAGGTTATATCGTTTCCTCTATGACTTCTCTTGCTTAATTTAACTGAAAGATAAATTCTTATTCTCGCCCCTATCTCGTGCTTAATCATTAACAATTGCACAATGTGAGGAGGACGAAGATGAAGAAGTGGCTTGAGAAAATTAGGTTAAACAAATTTGAGAATTTTTTAAGTTGGTTGGATCAAGCTTGAAGGGTTAACAAGGTGAGGCCTGTCCCAGTGTACAAGGTGAGGGCTAAGTCCACGTGTACAAGGTTTTTTCACATAAAAATTTCTATTAAATTTTTAACGAAAGTCAATGTTAACATGTTTTTCTTCAAAAAATAAATTGTAAATTTTTTTCTTTTGAGAATAAAGTTTAAGGGATATTTTCTAAAAGTAGTCTTTGTCTTTTATTCTAGGATTGACTGTTTTGATTAAGCCAGGGGGGCTCCATGGTTGGCTGGCTATGGAGCTGGTGGCAGGTGCCAAGTTATTTTCTCTTCTTCTTCGGCCCTACATGACTTAAATGTGTGCCTTTGACAAGAAAGAGAATAATAGTGCATGAACATATATTTATTTGGTTGGACATGCCTAGGCGGATTGGTTTTTAGCACCTCCAAGTGGTTGGGATTAAAATGATGTCGATTCATAACGTGACATTTACGTGAAGAATGGACTTTACTACATCCGGAGGGAATGGATACCTGGAACCAGATAACTAGCACAAGTATTCGCTTTATGTTCAGGGAATAAATCCTGCTCCTCTTTTCTTTCCTTTTCCTTTAATACTTGAAATAAGAACAAAAGGACATGAAACAGTTGAATTATAGAAACTTCCTGGTCTTTGTAGTTAGTAACTTTAGGCATGTACCTATTCACTTGGAATAATAATAGGACATGAAACAGTTGACAACCTGTTTCTATACGTAGCTTACCTTTAGGCATTTTATCTATATAATAAGCGCACGTTTTGTTCTTGTTTTATTCTGGTGCGCCCTGGAAAAAGAAGAAAATCATGTTAGTTCGGTTGGTTAATGGATATCGAGTATAGGGATAGACATTCATATAATCCATTATTTAATAAAGTCGATTTTAAAATTAAAACCTCTTTTTAAGGCTAGATTACTGTCTACTCATTAGGGGAAAAGGTACACTACAAGAAAAAGGTCAATTAGCCGCGAAAAATTGCGTCGAAAAATGGTAAAATTCGGTCAGTAATAAAATTTTGCGATGGAATATTCCAACGGAGAAAAGGTGTCGGAAAAACAATTGTCGATAAATTTAACGACGAAAATTTCTTTCCGTTTTTAACCTTACCGACAGAAATCCAATTTCCGTAGGTAATTTTATCGACAATTACCTTTTATTCCGTCGGTAAATATCTTACATTTTACCGACGGTTTTGGTGTTCCATCAGTAAATATAATGGATTTTACCAACGGAATTCTATTTTCTGTCGGTAAATAATTAAATTTTTTTAAAAAAATCCGACATTAAATATAGGCAGTCTATTATGCTTCTACGTACTAACATGGCTTTACCTATTCAAATGCTCTAGAATGAAGGTTCTTACAGGCTGTCACTTGTGTAGAAGGGTTGACAACAATTTCTTTATTCTACTACCATCAATTTTGATAGGATCTAGAAATAATGTTCTGAACTGTTTAGCTTCTTTAAGCATCCACAGTAAGAAGAAGAATTTTATACTAATCTTCTAACACTATTAAGGATCAACATATGTAGAATTTTGTTTGTAAAACTAGAGTAGGTTTAAATACTCACATGAGCTTGATAAGGATAAAGTTGGCTTTATGTTATACGAAAAAACACATGAAAGTAATTGCAGAAATACCTCCACCAAAAGATATGATGACAACAGTAAGAAACAACGCCGACGAGCAGAAAAGGAATTCACAAAAAAGAAACCGGAGAGAAGAAAACCGGAGAGTAGATGCAGGAAGAAGGAAGAAGAATACGCAAATGGGGGGCATGTGGGCGGGGAAGTGTCGGGTGAGTTTGAATTTAAAAAGAATTTACCGACGGAAATTTTCATTGGTAAACTAAAAAAAAAATTATTTCGCCAATAATTCCCCCTTTTTACCGACATATATCTTATACCATTGCTAAATAATTTACTAACGAAATTTTTCGTAGGTAAATTCAAAAAAAATTTCCACTAATAATTCCTGCCTTTTTACCGACGGATATCTTATATCGTCGCTAAAGTCCATCGCAAAATTTGCTGGAATGATTTCCCTCATATTTAGCGACGAACTTGGATTGTTTGTCGATAATTTGCAACGGTATATTTTCCGTAGGTAATTTTCGGTCGCTAATTCTTACTTTTCTTTTATTGTTACCGATGACCATATTTTTCCGTCGCTAACGTCCGTCGCAAATTTTGCTACAACAATTTTCCTCTATATTTAGCGACAAGTATTAGTACCATCGCTAAATTAATCAATTTTAGCGATAGAAATATGCTTTCTGTCACTAATTTGCAACAGTTTCTTTTTCGTAACTAAGTTTCCATCGCTAATTTACAGTTTTCTTGAAATGGTAGTGAAAACAACATGAATGAAAAATAATTTGTAGTAAAAAAAAAGTGTAACGTAGGATCATTTGGAAACATGAATGTGATACAAGCATTCATCTAGTTATCTTATATTAGTCCTGAAGCCTTTAAATTTAACATTTCAGTTTGCAAAAATCTTAATTTCAATCTTCTTGTCAGTCAGAAAGAGAAATTTTCATCTTTTGTTAGAAGTGTCTAACTCATCCCCAAAAGCTAACTCAAGAGGAGAATGTTTGCATATTATTATAAATTGTTGAATGCTCTTATATTTATCCGATGTGGGATTCCTGACACACCCCTCTCAGTCCAGAGTAGGACTGGACATCTGATGGACATATTGGGCAAAGGGACATAATCGGGCACCGCCCCAAACCATCGAGACAAATTAACTTGGCTCTGATACCATGTTAGAAGTGCCTAACTCATCCTCAAAAGCTAGCTCAAGAGGAAGATGTTTGCATATTATTATAAATTGGTGAATGCTCTTATATTTGTCCGATGTGGGATTCCTGACATCTTTCGAAGAGACAAGAAATTTTGGTAATTGCTTAAAACAAACGTTGGGTGAGTTTGAATTTAAAAAGAATTTACCGATGGAATTTACCGACGAAAATTTTCGTTGGTAAACTCAATTTTTTTAATTTCGCCAATAATTCTCCCTTTTGATCGACAGATATCTTATACCGTTGCTAAAATAATTTACCAACGAAATTTTTCGTAGGTAAACTCAAAATTTGTTCTACCAATAATTCCCGCCTTTTTACCGACAGATATCTTATACCGTCTAAAGTCCATCGCAAAATTTGCTTGAATGATTTCCCTCATATTTAGCGACGAACTTGGATTTTCTGTCGATAATTTGCAATAGTATATTTTCCGTAGGTAATTTTCGGTTTTTCTTTTATTGTTATCGATGACCATATTTTTCCGTCATTAGCGTCCGTCGCAAATTTTGCCGCGACGATTTTTCTCCATATTTAGTGACAGGTAGTAGTACCATCGTAAATTAATCAATTTTAGGGACGGAAATATGCTTTCGGTCGCTAATTTGCAACATTTTCTTTTCCGTAACTAAGTTTCTATTGCTAATTCACATTTTTCTTGTAGTTCTTCTTTATGTTTTTATTAGACTAAATTGAGTGAAACAATTCCATCAAAGTACTACACCTGTCAGCTCTACTTTATATAACTAAATACAATGTGCTATTATAAAGTTGACATCTATCATATAATGCTGCCTTTAGAGTTTATAAGTTTTTCTTAAAATCAAAATGTCATTAATTCTTGTCATTTATATAATATTTACATATCTCTAAAACTTTGTCACCAAATTCTTAATAGGGGTTAATAGCAAGGTTGCATAATGAACATATAACATCATTTTCTAACTTTGAAAGCTCTTTTTAGACCTAATATATGACTAAGAAAATTTTGTTCATTAAAACGTAGTATTAACTATACTAAACAAAGTTAGTTTCTACTGAAAATACATGCATGCATGCATGCATACATACATTTAAACAAGTAATAGGTTTATGTCATGGCATCCAAACAAGATTAGGGGTTAATTATATATTGGTTACTCCCAGTATTTTATTCAAAATAATAGCCCTCGTTATTATTATAAAAATATTACTTTAATCTCTCTAGTGAACTAAGATACTATCCAAATTTAGTTAACCTTGATTTTTACCATTAAATTAGTTAAACTTAAATTAGATAGATAATAACTTTATCAATCACACCTTATATGTTATTCTAGATCTGTTAGGGAAAACTCCTATCAAAGGTATCTCATGATATTATTAACCTTATCTTTAATTTCGTATGACCATGAATTTGCTCATCCAACATTCTTGTTGTTATGTCTATGAGTTTAGCATAAGGGAAACTAATTTAAAGTTGTTATGTCTATGAGTTTAGCATAAGGTAATTCCTATTTTTGTTAGTAATACCAACATTCTTATAAGCAATATGCAAAAGGAATTGTATGGTCAGAGAGTCATTAGATTCCATACCTGTATGAGACTCCTCAGCATGAAATCGCTGCATCAGTTCCTAACTTAATGATGATTTGTGATTCCTTTGGTAGAGGTGTCCTCTTTGGGATCTCCTTTCATGGTCCTCCACTCTTGTTTTAAACTAGGAGTTACTCACATTTTATGTGATTTCAAATCTTTATCTTTAAGATACAAGTTCTTGGATGAGAATGAGATTGAGATTCAGTAACATTCCATTTGCTAGCCATTTCTTGGTTGAGATTGATCCTAGAGGCACCTAACATTATGATTTTGCTACTTTACCTAATGGTGTTCCCTCTCCATGTTTGCTTCTCCATTTTAAGCTTCTTGAAAATTCTAGCATTCCCTCCTCCAGATTGCATAAATTGTGCAACCAAAATAAATTTAAAAATCTTTTGGTTATCTTTGTTTAGTTTATGCGATTTGGAAACCCATTTCACAATCTCATTCCAATTATCTTGCAAAAATTATTTATTGTAGGGATATTGAATTTTCCTCCAAATTATGTTAGTAAAATGACATTTGAAGAATAAATGTTTAATACTTTCTAACTCTAGGTCATAAAGGCTACAATTTGGATTAAGATTGTTGATCATTCCTCTCTTTTCAATCTATCCTTAGTTTTAAGTTTGTTATTAATGGTTAACCAATGTACAAAGGATGCCTTAGAAAGTTCCTGCTTAAAATAGAACAATATGAACTAAAGAACTTTTTACAAAGGTATTATAAAGACATTTCGACAAGTACTAATTATGAAACATTTGGACGAGTGTAGGAGCCAAATAATTATGTCCTTTTTATTTGGGTTTGGTATATGATTTGGGAGATTTCCTATTACCAAGCATATGCCTCTTATATTGCGGCATCATTCCCTCTCTTGAATGATTTATATAATGATAGTGTTATTTTGAAACATATGTCTCATTCTTAATAATGTAGGGGCTTGACAAAGGAGTCTAAAAACACATTCTAATTGTCAAACCAAAAGCATATCGAGTAGGACTCATTTTAGTATTCATCACTGCGTAAGTTGTTCCTTATTTTAAAGAGTTGCATAATTGACCAAGAGGCGTTAGTTCTTTTTTTTTATATAGAAAATTTACCTCTATTAATAAGTGAACGTGGATCGAGTTAACCTAAAATGCTTCCCTATATGTTAAAAAAAATATATATTAAAAATATTTTCCATTAAAACAACTTGTTATTTTGATAAAGTTTATGCTTCCTCCTCCTTAGGTAAGCATATATCTTCCCATCTGACCTAGGCGCCTAGGGAGTTTTGACCTATTCCAAACCTTAAGAAATTCTTTAGTAGCTTTTCAATTTCCATGATAAGGTTCTTTGGCCATGTAAAGAATAACACATATGTATGTTATCTAGAATGGAAAGAACAATTTGAAGTCTCCTAGAATGATAACAATTTATTGTTTCAGTTATTGACTCTCTTATGGATTGTCTCAAATTCTCTTTGTGGTTATGTGGATTCTAAGGTACATGAAAGGACGTTCCTTAAGTTTGGTTTCTTAAGCTTACTGATAAGATTATATGGCCCTTTTCATGTTAATTGTTAGTCCTAATAATGTTTTGAAAACATGAAGTGAGTTCATTAGGAACATGATTGAATACGTATCAGCTCCGCACAGAAGTAAAAAGTCTTCTAAGTGTGAATAAATATAGGGAAAGTGAATCGCCTTGCCCTAACAATTTAGTATCTTGAATTGTTTTTATCAATTCTCTATTGATGAGAATGTTTCAGGATGTTGTTTCCATGTATTGCTTGATTTAATTTTAGGCTTAGCAATTAAGCCCAATCCCATTCCATCCTTACCTAAAGTTAGTTAGACCAGGCTCTCAGGCTTTTTAAAAAGAATTTTAGGGGGTGCTTGTTTAGTGGATATGAAAAAAAGAGAATGGGTATGGAATGAAAGATTGAGTTTGGTAAAAGGGTATCATTATAGAGTCATTATTTTCATTACCCATTTTTGGGTAATATCTCATTCCCCTCATAAACTAGAGGAATAGATATCATTGTTATGTAAGGATGTGGTTGTTATAATTAATTAAAATATAACTAATTAAAATATAATCATTAATTAATTAAAATATTGTAATTAATTTAACTACAATATAATTAATTAAAATATAATTCATTCATTCATTAAAATATTGTAATTAATTAATTAAAATATAATTAATTACATTAAAATATAATCAATTACAATATAATTAATTAAAATATTATTATTATTAATTAATTACAATATAATTAATTAAAATGTAATTCATTCATTCATTAATATAATTCATTAATTAATTAAAATATTTTTATTTATTTATTTATTAAAATTTAATTAATTAATTAAATTTTATTATAAATTAATTACATTATAGCTAATTAAAATTAATTAATTAATTACAATATAATTAATTAAAATATAATTCATTCGTTAATTAAATTATTGTAACTAATTAATTACAATAAAATTAATAATTAAAATATAATAATTTTTTAAAAAATATTTTTTACAAATCAAACACTATTAATTATAATTAAATATTTAATATTAGTTTCCACCGTGGTTTTTGTGACACGCTACACATCATCAACACTCCATCTTATAAAGTGTGGATAAAAAAAGTAACACCAAAGCAAAATTAGAACAAGAACACTTGAAAATTACACTGAAATAAAGAAAAAAATCACTTAACCTATACCAATCACCCACCCCTTTTAAAAAATAAATTTAGAAAAAAGTTACAAATATCATATTAACAAATCCCCCATATAACTTTTCTGCCATATATATCACACCCAACCTAAGAAGACTGTGATCACCACCACAACAACCTCTAACTTTCAGACAATTTTCTCTTCGGCTTAGCTTCTTGCACCATTAAAACCACATCCCTCATGGACGGCCGGTCCGCCGGATTCCGACTAGTACACAACAAAGCAATCCTAAGCATTTGCATCATTTCCTCCTTCACAAATGGAATGGAAGCTCCTGCATTCTTATCTAAAACATTATTTATACCATCTTTCATCTTAATCTTAGACCTCACCCAATCCACAATACTATTGTCATCCCCGAACTCGGACTCGACCGATCTTTTACCGCTTATGATCTCCATTAACACAACTCCAAAACTATAAATGTCACTCTTCTCATCAACTTGTAGGGTATAAGCATACTCTGCAAAGAAAGACAAAAACATCAACAACAATCATCATCAGGTTTAAACTGAACGCACAAGTGATTGGAAAGCAAAGTCAAAAGTATCTTAAGAAATTCTTTTGAAGAGTGGGCACTGTAAGATTCACCAATCTTTGAGAATGGATAATCATTTCCAATCCCATTTGCTTTAATTTTTTAAAAAAGAGAGAAATAGATGAGAGAAGTTGATTGAAAATGACCCTACATAGGAGTTTTATTATGTAATTTGATAAACACCCACTTGAAACCTCATTTTAAATTTAATTTTCATATTTTAAAATTTGTTGTTTCTAGTTTTGTAATATTTTAATTATTATAAAGCTTTTAATTATCTTATAACAAAAATTTTAATTTTATAACATAAATAGATATAATAACTTTAAAAATAAAAATAAAAAATAAAATAACATGTAAGAGTCTATTTAACCTATGGATGGCAATGAACCACTAACTCCAAGTTTTTTAATAATTTTTTAAATTAAAAATATAGAATTTTTTTAAAATAGATCGGGGCGTAAATTTGCTCATCTTGGACTTACCCAAATTTTAATTCTTCAAATTTTAATTCTTCTAAATAAAACGATGTTGTTTCATTTAGAATAATTGGACTTTTAGCTTGCCCGCCCTATAAATTGACTCATTAAATACAACTAAATATAAATATGAACCTCGAGTTTGCCTACTCTATAAACTAACTCATTAAATACAACTAAATATAGGTATACAGGTTAAAAATTGCTGTCCCTAGTTTAACCCTTAATCATTTGGATATAACATGAGAAAGGACATTGATTTGAAACAAAGGTGAACTACAAAAGAGAAAGATTAGTATGAAGACAAAAATGGTTAATTAAATATCAAAATAACAAATAAAATTGAAAATGAAAATTAATTAAAAAATTAAAAAAAAAAAAGAAGAAGATGATGAAATGAACTCACCTGGTGCAATGTAACCATAAGATCCGGCAATGACAGACATGGATTCATCACTTTGGATCAGCTTAGCCACCCCAAAATCGGCCACTCTGGCCTCCATCTCACCGTCCAATAATATATTACTGGGCTTGAGATCACGGTGAATGATCACTGGGTCACAGTCATGGTGAAGATAACAAATCCCTTGAGCAACGCCTAGTACAATCTTGTACCTGGTAGCCCAATCAGCTACCAAATTCTCACCCTTATTTTTCCCATGCAATAAATCATCTAAATTCCCATTGGGCATGTACTCGTAGAGCAGCAGCGTGCACTCCCTGTTGCTGCAACACCCTAACAATCTCACTATGTTCCTGTGCCTCACGTTCCCTAACACCTCCACTTCGGCTAAAACCCCTCTCCTCCGCCTGATGCTCTCCTTTTGCTTGCCCCACAGCTTCTTCACCGCTATGATCTCGCCACCTGGCATCTCGACCTTGTGCACTGTTCCCGTGGACCCCATCCCTATGATCTTATCAGTCATTGACAGGCACTCCAGCACATCATCAGCCGTAAAGTTCAGCCGTTGAAAAGCGGTTAATTTCCACGGTCCGATCTCGCGCTGGTCAACAAATCGACGGCTGTGATTTGACCGGAAACATTTTGTTCCGGCGATGAGCACGACTATTCCGACGACGAACCCCGCCGCCATGATCCACACTATTGCCCCGGCCGTCTTCTTGGGCTGTTGTCGTTCACGTGGTTCAACCTCTAGGGGCTTCAGAGTGTCGGCGGTGCATGATTTTGTCAAAACGCCGCCGCATAAGCCGTCGTTGCCGGAGAACGATGATGGGTGTAAGTTTGGGAATATGGAACCGGATTTCGGGATAGGACCCGTTAAGAGATTGAATGACACGTTGAAGGTTTCCAATGTGGTGCAGTTTTCGAAATTGGCGGGAATTGTGCCGGTGAGGAGGTTGTGGGAGAGGTCAACGGCGGTGATCGTCCGTAACGTCGATATCTCCCATGGGATTGTTCCGGTGAGCGAGTTGCTGCTCAGATTTAACGACAAGAGCTTCTCGCAGTGAACAATATTCCAAGGAATGCTGCCGTTGAGAGAATTTCCTTGCAACTCTATCTTGTATACACTTTTGCAACCTATGAAGTCTGGAACTTCGCCTACAATTCTGCTCCAACTGGCTGAGAAAATCTGCAGATTCGGCGCACTCCAGATGTTTGATGGAAGAGTGGCGTCGAATGAGTTCTCCGAGATGTTGAGGTATTGTAGTTGTGGTGCATTCCCGAGGTCTGAAGGGATTGCGCCTGTTAGGTTGTTCTTGCTTATGTCCACGAAGGTTAGACTCTTAAGCAGGCCGAAACCGCCAGGAATTGTGCCATTGAGACGGTTGTTTTGGATTCTGAGCCTTGTCAGTGAGGTGCAGTTTGCTAGTGAAGGTGGGATTTTGTCGACGAAGTTGTTGGAGAAGAGTATGAGCTTGAAAAGCTTGTTTCCTTGGCAAATATTTTGTGGGATTGGACCTGAAAGTGAGTTGGATGACACATCTAGCCATTGTAATTTCCCATTGGAGCCTAGCTTTGGTGGGAGAATTCCTGATAGTGAATTCTCCCAAAGTGATAGTGTCTCAATATTTGGAAGCTCACCAATTCCTTGTGGTATTTCTCCTGTTAATTCATTCCTCATCAAGCTCAATCTGGTTAGCTCTGTCAATGACGAGAAACCCTCTGGAATGGTTCCTGATAATCGATTATCTGACAAATCTAGATTCTTTAGAGCTTTTAAGTTGGTAAAACTTACTGGAATTTCTCCGGTTAACTGGTTCTTGAAAAGCAGTAAAGATTCAAGCTTTGTTAAGTTTCCAAGTTCTAGAGGGAGCTCGCCGGAGAGGCTGCAATTTGAGATGTCCATGTACTGGAGATTGGTCAACAATGAGAACTCCTCTGGTAATCTGCCTGACAACATAATGTTATATCCAATCTCCAAGTGCTCGAGCTGGCTCATGAATCCTAATTGTGGTGGCAATGGACCTACAAGTTGATTTCCGGCTAAGTAAAGAAACTTCAATCTTGGGAATTTCCCATAAATCGTCGGAATCTCTCCGTCGAAGTAACTCCCCCCTAAGTTGAGCTGCTCCAAAAAGCGTAGAAAGATCAAATCTTTGGGTAGTGGTCCAACAAAACTGTTGCTATAAGCACCGAAGTGTCTGAGGAACCTGAGCTGGGAAATCCCCGGTGGGAAAGTCGAATTGAAGGAGTTGTAGCTTATATCAAGAGTCCTAATGTCAGTAAGTTCAAAAATGGCTTGTGGAAATTGACCATCAAATGCGTTTCTGCTTAAATTCAAGTGGATTAAGCTCTTCAACTCCCGGATTTCTGCAGGAATAACACCTGAAAGATTTCTTTGTGAGAGATCGAGTGATGTGACCTGAGCTGTTTTGGGGTTGCACTTGACACCAGACCATGAACACCAAATCGGTTCCTGTGAATCACTCTTGGAGAAGCTTGTAGTAGGGTCCCAATCCTGGAATGTGCCATCTGGGTCTTGCAATGACAATTTCAGAGAAAGGAGAGCACGTAGTTGCAGAGGCAGGGCTTTATCAGAAAAAGCTAATAGAGTTCTACAGAAGAAGAAGAAGAATAAGTAGCATGTGAAGAGCAAATGATGTTTCATGTTTAATGGGATTCTGAGATTTTGGTTAGGGAAGTCAGATGATGCTTTTTTTATTCTGATTTCTGACCTCAGAGAGTGCTTCCCTGGAGAAGGAAACTACTGATACGCTCTCTAGCTCCATCATCAGGAACTTGGTCTTTATCAGTATTTCTCATTTGTCTGCTCTCTCCCACATACTTTTGGTTTTCTTGGTTTTCTTTTCCCTTCTTTTTGTTCCACTTTCCATCATTCCTTGTCTCTCTCTTTTTTTTCCTTTGCCTATCAAAATTCTTTCTTTTTTTGTTCAGAAACTTGATTTCAGGTAACAGTGTGACAATGGTCTCTCACAGGATCCAAGAAAGTTGTTTCTATTTCTTTATATTCATCTCCAAACATTCACCATTATAGAGTTTCCAGGTGAACCTGAAAGGGACTAGGCTCCTGGACCACCATTCCCATTTTCTTACCTCAGTTTAATCATTGGACAAAGCTTGTAACTGAGATGGTTAGTTCCATAACCATTCTTATAGATTTTAAATTATGTAAACCACTTTCATTTGTGAACTGTGATCATTTCATCATCCTCTACATTCCTAAGTAGCCTGCCTATAAAAGAACAGTGCTAGAAAGAGAGAGATATGATTCTCTGTCTAATTTTATGATGTCTTATTCTGTTTTATAAATCTCAACCATTTATTTATACGAGTTTTGTGTTCTTTTATACGAGACTTCATTTATGCAAGATCTATATAGAATTTACATAAATAAATAATTAAAATTTATAGAATAAAATAAAATACCATAAAATTAAACAAAAAGTGAAAACTCATAAAGAGAACAGGAATTCCTCGTAAACTATAACTATAAGATCCATCCGCGCAGCTTCACCACAGCCCTCGTGGGTTTTACTTTGTTGTTATTAATGTAGTGTAAAGCACTTTCTCAAGACAATGACAAATTTTCAGAAGGCATACGATGTTTTTAGTCTCTTTTTTTTTTTTTGGTGTAGAATATTGACTTAAGGAGTAAATCATTTGAATACCTCCACACAACGTCTTTTCCCTAATTGTACTATAATATATTAGATTCAAAATGTACTAATGGATTCCATTAATGGAGGTAGATCAATACAACTTACAGGCACTACTGCCCGGTTAATCGGGGTTGCAACTTGCAACAGGAGTTGAGCCTGAATTTTGTCTAAATATAGACCTTGGAGCAAAAAGGTTGAATCCCCAACCCAAAGGGCCCCCCACACCCCGGCCCGACGAAGCAATTGGGAGGATGTAAATCAGGTACTCAGCGGCCCGCTAAGGGGGAGGTGAACAACCCACGGCCTACTTGAGCTTTTTTTAAGTAAATTAAGCTTGAGACCTAACTAGACTTAACTCGGCTATGATAAGTTGAGTCGGCCTGAGTTCAATTCTCAAGTCTACCAACCATCAAGACTCTTATACCAACAATTAAAAAAACTAAATCTTCTTAATTTGATTAATCATACAAATTTTGAATTGATTAATTTTTATTTAATTTTTAATTTTCAAGTTCGATTTTATCTTAACAATTTTTATTAACAAAAATTAACTAATTTATTAATTAATTTTAAAAAATGTATGAACATCTATGTATAATTTTGTAATTTTTTCACATCGTTACATGTGGGTCTATCAGAAATATCCTCTCTACTAAGTAAGGATAGGATTGAATATTATCAAACTTTCACAGACCTCGACTTTCATTGAGTGATGATTATGATAATGATGATACTAATTAAATCTTTAAACCTTAAACTTCTTATCTTACTGATATAATATTCGGTTCAATTTTTTTAAAAATTGTTTAAAACTATAAATGGAATAATTAATTTATTAAATAATTAATTTAATATAATTAGAAATTTGTATTGTTTTAATTTTATTTACCATAAAATAAAATTATTTTAACACTGTATTAATTGAAAATATTTTATTTATTTAAAGTATATTTAAAATTTTATTATTACGAATAAAAAAAATAAAAAGACGAGAGCAGAGGGAAGGATTGTTTTGTTACAGAGAAAAGGTTACCTTTGAGAGGGACAGTTCCGTATTTAGAAAACTACAAGCAAAGATCTATGAGCTCATCTGGTTTCTTTTGCAACAGAATTTATATAATTTTAACGTTACTTTATGTTAAATAAAGGAAAAAGAATTTATTTTTCGTCTTTTTTTATAAAAAGATAACAAACTAAAACCGAAAGTGCTTCTTTCGCAGTTAAAGGAAGTAATATGATAACAATACATATTCGGAATATTTTAAACACCGAACCGAATTAATTAATTTAATATTGAAAATTTTGAATCGGTCCGTTTGATTGATTAAATTAGTTTAATAATTTTTATTATAAAAAATGATCAGTTTATTAATTAATCAGTTAAATAATTTTTACCTATATAGTCTGATTCAAACATTTTTTAAATACTTCGATCTTATTCAATCTTTAACTAATTTTTAGATGGTTTAACATTTGTTGAACCCTTTAAACATTAAGTCTTTTGTTTTATAGATTTAAATAATCTACAAAAATGCAAATTTTTAGTATTTAATAAAATTTTGTACTCTTTAATTGAATTAATACGTAAATAATAAAAATCATATTCTAAATTAGAAATTATAATATTAATAGAAATTTGATAACCAAAATTTTATTTTATTTCTCCATTTTTAAAATTAAATTATTATAAACTATAAAAATTATAAAATATTAAGAAATATTTACACTAATTAATTAAATAATTTTTTTGGACTTTTGAACATTTTCTGAAAATTTAACTTTTAAGTTGAATCTCATAAATTTAAAATATAATTTTATTTTTAATCTTTTGTGTCGTCTCCATATAGTCCAACAAGAGTGATGATGACGAAAGAAGAAGATGGAAAAGGCGTGCCCTTTGGATTTCACGCTGTGATTTATCTTTTTTTTGACGATTTTGTCCTTCTTCTTTTGTGCTAAAGACAAATCTATCTCCTTCAACTTTTTATTTTTATTTTTTATTTCATTTTTTATTCATATTAGTTTTTCTTTCTTTTCTTTTTTCTTAACTTTTTTGTGTTGAATATTCCTTCCCTTTTATTTTTTTTCTTTTTTTAAATGATAAAATATGGCATTGGATTGGGCTAACTAAGAACCTAATCCGAAAATTTATGTTCAAACTTAAATTTGACTTGAAATTCGATTGGATTCGATTTAGATTTGAAGTTAAAGATTAAAAATTAATCCGAACATAGTTCATTAGAAATAATTACATTGACTTTGAGTCGGATTGAACCAAATCGAACAAAAATTACTGTCACGAAATGAATATTGTTCTCTAAGCTTATAAGATGATATCTTGACCGACAAGAAGCTACCGTCCAAAATCAAAGGCATGTGAGTGGGGTTAATGTATAGCAGCCGATGGGTAACCCTTTTGTTACATCTTTGTTTGATAGATGCAAAGGAGCAACAGCCATGTTCCAAGTGTTGCAGTCTGAGCCTGAAGTGTAGTGTACGAAGTTGCAAGGCCTTTAATGGTTGGTCTGGTTAGGTCTGAAAGATAAGCTACGTACTTGTAATAACCAAGTACTGTTGCCGAGTTGCATGACATCCACACATTCACAGGCGATCCTGTTCCTCCTTTTGGCTTCTAAGATATGTCCACAGATAATGCAGAAGAAGCCAATTGGTAGCTGACAATGTTCTAAACAAGATAATGTCTTAGAAAGTTGCAAAAAGCTACCATTAGGGTTGTCAATTAAAATCAAAGTCAACTAATTATAATTGATTGGACTTTAAGTTAGACTTAGGTTAAAAAACGAGCTCAAAACAAAACGAAAAGTTTGAAGTTTTTGAACTCTTTTATTAAAATGATATCGATATAATGTAATTGATCAAAATGATATTATTTTAATACATAAATTTCAGAAATTTAGGAGTAAAATAACGTTATTTTGATTAATTACAAAATAATAATATCTTGACTAAAACTTTTTAACTTAAGGCTGATCAAAATTTGGAGTAGTTTTAAGTTATAGGCAATAAGATTGAATTAATAATGAACCAGACTTAACCTAATTCACTATCATCCTTATCTAGCACTCACTTAAGTATTTGAAACGTAAATTAGCTAAGTAACAAAAGTTAACATACTTTTTAATATTGTTTGATTTGAACCCGATATGAATAACTGTATGATTTATTCGGAAGAAAATACGGTACTTTAATTATTATGTACATTTAGTACTTTAACAAAAAAAAGAAGAGATAAAGAGATTCACAACATTAGTGAATGAGTGATAGAGGACTTGAACAAACCCCACAAAAACAGTAGATTGAAACAATGGAATATTAAAGTTAAAAGAAGATTGGATGCAAGACATAAAAGGGTTCATGTTAGACTTCACAGTCACACTTTTTTCTTTTTTTTCTTGCATTTTTCAATTCCCATTATGACATATATCTAATCCTTGTTAGTGGAGAACAAAATAATTAGGGTTTGAAGGTGAGTGAAGTAGAGCATGTTAGTCACTTCTTATAGTCCAAAAGGTACGTTTAATAACTCAACTAGCCTTACTTTTGATATATTCTACTAAGATGCTCTTCAACGGTTGTTACAAGCAATCTTTAGAAAAACATTCCTCATCACATCCTTACCATAAAAAGGAGAAGAAAATATGTAGCATCAACCCTATTAAGTTACGGGTTCGAGTCGCATAAATTACAATTAGCATGCTATTTACATCCATTAGTTCATAAGGAATTCAATGCAGACTTTGACATACGACTCCGTCCTGAGCTTCCATCGTCGGCCCTTGTCATTGTCATTGGACCATTATCTATATCTATGCAAGCATTTTCAGCTTGGAACTTTCGAATCTTTTGTTTCTCGGGTGGTGACGAACAATGCAGCTTGCGTTGCGAGAAATGCCCGCATTCGTTCATTCTTTTCACTTTATTTTGACTCGTTAATTTGTTAAATAATTTATTTCAGGTTATTATGCGTATTTAATAGTATACTTTAAGTTTCACTTTATAATTTGTGATTACTAAAGATTTAAAGTTAAAATTTTAATGCTCAATTGATTGATTCATCTTGTTTTAATTTGAATAATTGATTTGTTGAATAATTTATTTTAAATACGTAATTGACTTAATTAAACGTATCCGATTATTTATCTAATCCGATACTTAGCCGATTAGATGCCATTTTGTTTGAATGATTAACACCTGCAAAATTTAACAAGCTTTTTGGTGATTTGGAATACATGTGAACAAGAATCACACATTTGAAAGGATTGAAGCAAAGAAACAAAAGCTGGTTTCAATGAAGGGTCCCATGATCATCATTAAGTCTCATGTTCTCCCACTTGTTTTTAAACGTAGATTGCGCGGAACTAAGAACAGACAATATGAGAAAAGGAAAAGAAAAAAGAGAATTCGACATCCCAAATGACTTAGACCTTCCAAAGTGAAAAATAAAACAAAGCAATAGATGTAGAAAGTAAGGGTTAAGAACCAAAGATGAAGAAGAAGGGTATGTGAGAATTTCCCTAAATAACATTTTTGGAGCAAAAAACAGTTTTAATCTTTGTGCATGATTGTGATATTTTCAGAGAAAAGGTGGGTGTGAAAAAATAGCTCTTATGAACGTTGGATGCTTCTTCCATGCTCTTAAGTACATGATCTAGAGGCTTCAATACCAACTTAAGTTGTACACAACTTGCTTAGTACTACTTATTTCTTACATGAACAACCAAAAAAGAGAAAAGGGTCTTTCGGATTTTTCTCGTAACGGTACATTTTGTAATTGTTATCTTTCGAATGTGAATTAGATAATGTGTATTAAAATTCGTAAATTTTGTATCTTGAATATACTATTCAATAAGAGAATGATTCAAAATTAAATGATATTGCTTAATTTAATTAATATTTGTATTTTTTAACATATTTATACTTTAAATGTATTTTGTTCTTATGAGATGAAAGAAAATAAAAGAATTGAAAGTGAGAAAGAAAAAGTCATCATCTTGACAATATTAACAAAGGTATTAACATTAGGTTCGATTTGAAAAAAAATTGAAAGTTTGAATATTTAACTTTTATTATCACTCTTTAAAGTTTTATAAAATTGAGTAAATTTTAGATTTTTTTGAATATAATGAACCCATCATCTTTATATACTCAGCCTTTTGTTCTAAAACCTTTTCCTGGATGTTACTTCACTAATCAACATCCACATGGTATCCAAACTCTCAGGTTGTATTCCACTAGGAACTCAAGTGCTCAACCTCTTACACTAAGCTAAAACAAAAACACCATTTTTGTGTTTGTTGGATCCTTGTCTAAACTCCAATCATACCCTAGTCTGTATCTAAATCAAAAGCTCCAAACTGTTACCTTTCCCTTTACACCTTACTTTTACCAAGCTTTCAAAGCTTATAATTACCAATTGCTTCTCTTTTTAGTAACAATAAGAGTAGCTGGGTCTCCTTTGAATCATCACCTTTGTTCTTTGTTCTTGTTTCTGCTACTGTAGAACTTCGACCAAACTGATCCTTTCCTTTCTTACTTAAGTTAGTATTGTCATTAAATTTTAAATTTTGCGGGGAGAGATCAATGATGAACTTGGTTACTTTTTTACAACAAGAATGGGGCCTGACCTTCATAATGGTCATTATGGCTGCTTAAGTATGACCTTCATAATGGTCATTATGGCTGCTTAAATGTTTACTACTTTTTCTGCTAAAAGTGCAAACTGTAGAATCTACACACCTTGAAGGTCTGCACGAGTTTGCAGGAGAAAAGAAAACAGGTTATGGGGCAGGTCTCAAGCAGTTGGAGCATTGAAATGTTCCAATCCCATTAAAGGTCCCGTTTCTTTGTTTAATGAAGTTATGGATGATACAAAACAATTCAGGTAAGAATCCTGACAAATCTTGTTGAAGGCAGGGCAATGGTCAGAAAAGTTTTCAAGAACAGTGCAGGATATACCTAACATGAATCTAAAAAGTATACAAGGTCAAGAGAAGCAGATCCCAAGTTGAGTATGATAAACTATTCTTGTTATCTTCTCGACATACCAATATGACAGTTTTGAAAATTACTTGAGAAAATTTTCATACATCATTCGTTTGTGATTGCCAAAATCCGCAAAGTCTGGTAATCAGGTACTCAAGAATGAATTCAATCAATATCAGGTGCAAAAAGAAAACAGTACAGTCACTCAACATTGTAAGGAATATTGTAAACATTTCAATGAGGTAAAAATATCGAATAAATTCCAGTACACAAACAACTCAATTTGTTTCATCAAATATGAATACAGTTTAAAACCAAAAAGGCCCAAATGTCTATAGGCGACCAATCCTACAATATAGAAAACAAAACCAGGATGACAAACACACCGATTGACAGAAACAGAGCTCAACGATACCGGCGGAGAGAAAGCGTGTTGTTCCTCTTCCATGTTGCCCTTCTTGATGGCCTTGCCTTGTGGTACAGGTGCCCCTTCCCATGGAGTCCTCTGTACTTCTTCCCGGCAGATGTAAGTCCACGAAGCTCCCGATGTTTATGGACAGGATTGCAGATCCAATTGATTCTTGGGTCATTGCGGATTGCATTGTGGGCAGCATCAACCAGAATTACCTCAAAGTATTTGTATGTCGAATCCTACATAGATCAAATCTCAATCAGGCACATCAACATACATAAATTTTAAGTTAAAAGCAAAAACTAGCTCCCTACATGACATAGGCAACAATGGACATTCAACAGATTGTTCTGCCATGCTATTACTACAATACCTCATTGATCCAGTAAGAATTGAGAACCTTAAGGCCACCAAGCTTACGACCAGCACGCTCCTCAGCAACAGAGCGCTTGCTCCGTTGGAACTTGAGCTGAGTGACACCCTGATTGGTGGGTTTGCCATACACAATACCCTTTGGAACAGGCCTCTTTCTTCCACCACGTCTCACACGTACACGATATACAACGTAACCCTATAAGAATAATGTCGCTGCACTTCACAAAACATAACACAAATAGTACACAGACAACCTTGTGATCAAGTCCTAGACAAACCTGCTTAGCCTTGTACCCCAATCTGCGAGCCTTGTCAGGGCGAGTGGGACGAGTGACCCGAACAATTGAAGGATGCTGGCGATACTCCCAGCACCTCACCCTCTGCAGAAACCTCATAACATCTGATTGTTTCTTCCTCCATAGCTCCGATACGTACTTGTATGCCCCTGATAATTTCAAAAACAACAACGAGATCTCTTAAAACTAAAAGAACGGGTTGCCCATCTTTCAACTGATCACAACATTCTCATCAAATTCAATCTACTTCACCAATCAAAACATCTAGTGAAAAAAAAAAACACTAAAACTGCATTATCAAGAATTCGCATTTCTAACATAATTGCCCTTGGTCTTATAACTTTAAAACACACCCAGTACCAAATTCACATCACAGAGTGCGGTTAAAGTGGTGTAATGCAACATGAACTCTAAAAATGAGAAAAATCAAAGTAAAGATGAAAACTTTCGTACCCATTTTAGGTCTGTCGATGGAGAGAGGGGCCTTCGGCTCTCCGGTTTCGGCTTATATTTTTACTTATCCACTAGGGTCTCAGAGAGTGATCAGATGGCCAATTTACCCTCCTCACCGATAATAGGTTTCGGGCCGTTTGTAGTTCGAGCCCGTTGGTTTTTCTCAATTAAAAAAAAAAACTGAAAAGGTTAATTTTGGATTTCTAAAACTTATTTCTTAAGATATATTTTAAATAATAGTTTATATAATTACAATTAATTAATCACAACTTGATTTTAAATTTATAAAAATTTTAAATTAGAGTTATCCATATTGGAAAATTTGAAACTCTAATCCTAAATTAAGATTACAATGACTCTCTTAATAGTTAATTTAGATTATAAGTAGAAATTATTTAATTGCATCTTTCACTTTTATATCCTTCACTTAGTTCTAATTTATTAGTTAGTTTTATATTTATCAATTTATTTAACATGCTTACAAAAAATAATAATAATAATTGAACCAAAAGTTAAACTAGAAAGACAAGAGGTTTAATGTTTAAAATGTTCAATTAGTATTAAATCGTTATAAAACTAACTAAAGATTGAATAAATTTGAAGAACTTAAAATATTATTGAAAAAGATTGTCTTTATTTATAAAATAATTTAAAGTTTAATTAAAAAATATATTTTTGAATGAAAATTAATTAATTTATTTTAGTTTATAAGAACTTATTAATTCATAAAAATTGATCGATTAATTAATATATTCATTGACTTTTAACAACAAGAATTGTTAAAATAGATCTAACGAAAAGTTAAAAATTGAACTGAAAATTTATCCAATTCAAGATTTTTATGATAGAACTCGGTAATCTCATATGGATCGATATACCGAAGACTCAACTTGCCCT
>JANJEY010000006.1:74478475-74507878 GCA_024703695.1 Erythroxylum cataractarum | reverse complement strand
AGCTTTGATTCCTGGAAACACGTATACAACTATTTATATTTAGAACATGATTAATAAATAAATTAGATAAATTCATTTTCCCTCACAAAAAAAAAAGATAAATTCATATTTTCTACTCCATATTTCGCGCCTATGCTTAGTTTGAAATTTTGTGTTCGGACTCCAGCCTGAAATCAATTATGCTTAAGCATCCAAAATTTAATCGGATTTAGGTCAAACTCAATTAAATATTCTTTAATTTTCAAAATAATATTTTTAAACAAATATAGGATTCATATTAGGTCGGTTTGAACAATCCAACTCCTCGAATTTGTTATGAAAATGTGTCATATTTAGGAATAATGGGCTCACTCATAAACTTATATTTAGATGTTTTCAACATGTCAATTCTAGGTTCAAATTTATTGAATGTTCAATTATTATAAACAAAATTACATCATTTTGTTCATAAGAGTTAAGAAATTGATAGGCTTAAGCTTGTAAAGCCCAATCTTAGACGCAATTAAGAAAGATATTATTTTATACTTTTAATTTTTAAAAAAATGATAGAGTTAACCTGTGGCCTACTCATTCTCATCCCTACTCATATTAGTCTTTTCTTAAATGGTAAAAAAGTTTTACTTGTTTTTATTAATTGAAATTTAGTAATTAAAATTTAATTTTTGGTATACTATATATAAGTATAATATATAGTATTCAACAACTCCATGTAATCTTAACATTGCGAAATCAGGTTGGGTGAATAACTTTTTTAGATTAAAATTTAAATGTAATATCAATTTACTCAAACGACGTCATATAATTTAATGTATTTAAGTTTTGGATTGAATTGAGTCGGATAGTTCAATTTTAACCCGAAGCCAATCAATCCAAATAAGTCAGACTAAACAATCTAAACCGAACATGAAACCCGTTTAACTTAGAAGGGTCGGATCGGACAAAAATTGTCATCCCTTATGACATTTGTGCCACTAAGAATCCAAAAATGATTTTCTATAAACTAATGTAGAAGAAAGGAGTTGCCTTCTGGACCTCTTTAACTTCTAAACTACACATGAATTGCCCAACAAGTAAAAATGTTGAGTACGGATAAGATACTCTATCTTATAAATATCGAAAACAAATACTGAAATTGACCTTAAAATTGATTAATATATGCATTGAAAAATACATGTATTTTTTAATTAATACCAATTATTTAAAGGTGGTCCAATAGCAATCTTACATTGTAGTGATCTCCAACGCTTGGCAGGTGACAGCCACGAACGGAGCATAAAAACTCTGCAAGAGTTTGGTTTGTCATTTGCTCTATCCATGTAAAAGAGTTATCGTGAGTGTCAATCGAGCTAGTGGATATTTAAAGTCTCCCAGATTCTTGTAACAGAGAAAGTACGAAACTCGGAACTAGCAGGATTTTCTGTATTACAGAACCGCAACACCCCACGTAACGTAAGTCCAGAAGAAGACTGAGATTATGTTCGGTGGTGGTGGCGGGGGAAACACCCTTTTGAAGGTTGTTGGTCGGACGGTGGCGAGAGCTGGTGTCACCAACTTACAGGAACCGATATCTTCTAATAGTGTAGCTGCTACTTCGCCGAGGTCAACGCACAAGCCGAGTTCCAGCAACAACAGTCTTAGTCTATGTCATGGTCCTGATTCTGGGTCGTCTCTATTTTTTGCTTCTGGTGTACCTGTGTCTGGATATTCCAGGGGACCAAACCTCAGTCACTGGTCTTCTGTTAGTTATGACGGCGGTTCTTGTTCTGATGAATATGAGTGGGCTTCTGAGGCTGGAGATGGGTTGGTTGATGATTTTTATCTGGGACCTGTTCCTTCTGCAGAGGAGGTTCATGATGCTGTCTCTGCTCTTCAAATGTAAAGGAATTTCAATCGTTTTCTTCATATCTTCTTTGGGTTTACTGATACGGGTGTCATCATGCTACTATTTACTTACTTTTCCTCATCTCAAGCCAGCTAGTTTATCCAGTAATCCTGGAACTGCTGGAATATTATCAGTTTTTGAAAACACAGATTTATGCTCAGCTGTGACAATTTGTTACAGGTTCACAAAGGATAAGCTTGCTAATGAGTTGGAGAAGGATACAGAAGAACAAAACTCAATTCCTACTGCAGAATCGGAGTTAGATTGGACGGAGCCCTCCATCTATATATACAGTTCAAGAGCACCGAGTCCTTATGGACCGAGTCGAGTTTATGACGCCTTCCGTATGTTACAGACTGATACATCCGTGCAGGTGCCTGAGATTATAACTCCATGGCTTAGAATGTATAGGTTTTAAAACTCATATTTACCTGAAACCATTTCTGGTGCAGCAAATGGTGATTTCACTGTCATCTGATAAAGCTGTTTGGGATGCCATTTGGAACAATGAGATGGTCCAAGTCCTGAGAAACACCTACCATGCAGGTTTGTGAAATTTCTGAAGAATTTTCATTAGTATTCATAACAGTAACAAAAATTTTCCAGCTGACCCACATCTTCTTTCTGTATTAAGATGAAGCTGGTCGAGCAAATTCTGAAAGTTCATCCAATCCTGCAATGGGTGCGATTGAGTGGATATTTGAGAACACAAAGGCCAGAGTCATGAGGATTGCAGAGAAGATGCTGCAGCTTGTGAACCAGTTGTTTAAGCCTAATGATGTGAAGATTAAAGAAGGAAGCACCATTGACCCATTCGAGGAAAAGCTTAGATCCTCTTTCATGCTGTGTGTAATGGTCCTGCTGGTTGTGGTGGTGACTCGAGGACAAGGGGCTTGACCATAATTCGACGACATGACATGATATAGTCAATTATCTTTCATGCATACTTCTAATTCGTAAGTTCTAATACTTCTTACGAACCTTTTGTGCACAATGGTTGAATTTTAACGTCCTTTCTCTCTGCCAAAGAAATTGGAACTCTTGCTAATCCAAAATGCAAATGACAGATAATTTGCACCATGTTTCCCATTTTCAGAATCATTTGATTCCACTTTAATTATTAAATTATAAGATAACTTATTATCTTAATTAATTTTCAATACTTCAAATGTATGTTAAATAATCGTGACGGACAATTAGTCAAATGTACTCGGAATTAATTATCACAATTAGTCAGTCAGCAACATGAATAATCATTAGAAAACAAAAAACCATAGACAGGAGCACAACCACACATCTAAACAAACAGAAAATGACCCAACCAAAAAGAAGGTAAATTGACAGGATCTCATGTTGTCCTTGTAACAATCTGTTATACAAAACATTAATCGAAAATTGTCAAATTAAGGAAATTAATTATAGATAAGTTGAGTGATATTAGATAACTGGTTAAGATCAGAATCAACTTCGAAGCAAAAATATACACCCAGACAAAATTTGAGTGATCAGCACCACCAAGAAAAGAAAATTCCTAGTCTAAAATCAGGAAATCTATCCTCCCGTGTCATTAAAAAAAATTAAAGGCAGACCGGCAAATATCCTCTTTCACAGGGTCCAGAAAGGCAGTGACACCACAAATACCTTGCAAAGACTCCTTTTCATCTCAGAACTAAAAAAAACCCTGACCAAACTTTCAGATAGGCATGTTAGCGCATATATTTGAACATATGACAAAATGCAATAGAATCATCAGCCAATATAATCAGGAATTTGAATTCTTCACCAGCACCACCCTGAACCAACATAATGACGTGAGAAATATTAAAATTTAAGATGCAATTTGGTGGACACGTGCCGCTTAATCTACATGGAAAGTGCAAGTCAACTCTGATGCCAGGAAAAAATAATGCAAGAAAGCACAGCTTGGGAGCTGGGGATGGTGAAATATCGAGAAACAAAAGTTGGTAGTAAGCCCTCCATAATGGAGAACTTAAGCTAAGCTTCAGAAAGAGTAATGACCATGTAATCCCTCACCATAACCAGCTATCAAGGCAGGTTAAATGCTTAAATAGCAAACCTCAAATGAGCCATAATCATAACAACAAAATTAAAATATTCCAACACAAAGTGAATGGTGACCGTTGCAACATTTTATAGTTGAAAACAAGTATAATTAGACCCAAGGTGTGGTTCATGTTCTGCTACCTGCCACACAAAAGCTTAGGGAGAAATCAGACATCAGAATACCATCAACTCATAAAGAATAACAACAAACAAAAGAGTCAAGAAAGCCATACAAGAGCTTCTTCCACATACCCAAATTACCTTCACACTAAGGCATAGTCACCTCGAGAAAATGATTTGAGAAAGCTGACCCAGAGAAGCTTCAAGCATCACTACTATAACATGGTTAACTGGATATTATATCAGAAATACACAACCAATATGAGGTAAAGTACAAGGAGTTAAACAACCCAAGATTTTGAATATCATAAACGGTTATTTTAGAAAGTCCAAACGAGACAATGAAAGGGATGATTAGCAATAACAGACCACATAGGCAGCACAAGCACCCAGAAGTAAATGAAATTATCTCCTACAAAACAGACAACAAAATCAATAGTAATAAGCTGTGACTTCCGTCTCCAAGGTGCCTTTGCCTGAACAGAACTTCGACGTAATGTCTGCAAATGTTATAACAGTACAGCAAGGTTAAAGATGTGAGTCCCAAACTTCCAACAAAGTCATGGCAAGAGGTAAGAAATCAGGTTGCTCCAAGAAACATCAGGCCTGTAAAAATTAGTCCATAATGGTAAACAAAAAGGGTTAAGAGACATAAGAATAGAATGAAAATAGAAAATGTGGTTATTAGGGCATGGTTCTAAATGATTAATATGGCACTAAAAATTTACAATGTGGAACCAAATAACTCACAGATGCTTTGCCTCAAACATAGACGAGAAAATGTAAACAAAATTAATTAACCTAAGGATGTCCATTACTAGGAATGGCACAACATAAAAAGTAGGATTACAAAATGTAAATTCAATGCAAAGCCTACTGCATATAAAGAAGCGGACTTATAAAATTGCAATAAGATTCCCCATCTTCCCTCAAACTACCACTGGACATACAAAGAATCAGATAAAACTGCACGATAAAATACAAAGATGGCAAGCTAAGATAAACATTATATACTAATTTTAAAGGTCCTGAAGCAATATTCACGGTATTACTGAGAATATGCTCCATTTCAACAAAAGGTAGATGCCCATTACTAGGAATGGTGCAACATAAAAACTACGAGTATAAAATGTAAATTGAATGCAATGCCTACTGCATATAAAGAAGTGGCCTTTTATGCAGTGGACTCATACAATTGCAATAATATTCACCATCTTCCCTTAAAATATCCTTGGACATACAAATAATCAGATAAAACTGCGTGATAAAATACAAAGATGGAAGCTAAGATATATGTTAGATACTAATTTTTAAGTTCCTGAAGCAATATTCACAGTATTACTGAGAATAAGCTCCATTTCAACAAAGGTAGATGTCTTGCAGGATTTAAGTTAAGCGAATATTCAGTAAGAAAGAAGTCCCAAAGAAGGGATGAAGTCCAAAAACCATTTTTCAGCATGCGCCCTGTTCTTCTAACAGCATACGAGTCTATTAAATGAAATATGCAACTAAAATAAATATGTCAAATAAGCATATAACCACAAATAAAAAAAAATAAACATGTTTCTGTACCTTCAACCAAAAGATAGTGCCACTAGACGGCAGGTCATTTCATCTCAGATATGAACTTCTCATACTCAGAATCTGCACCATGGGTTACTTTCTCTGCACTTGAAGGCGGAGGGGCAACAGGTGGATTGGAGGCCCAAGGCACATTAGCCATGCTCTGTGAATAGTCATTGGTTGGGACAGGGCCAGGAGGCGGAGGAGGAACTGCACTGTAATAAGATGAATAACCAAGAGAAGCTGTTGGATAAGCAGTTGGAGCAACACTCGATGGATTTGGAACTACAGAGTTTGCATAGACATTTGATGAAACAGGTGCAGTAGAAGTGCTATTTTCAGTTTGTACTCCTGGTGGGTAGCTTTGCTGGGATTCGCCTGAAGAGACAGTCTGAGTTGGAGTACCTGATGGATTTGCCTGTAATGTTGGAGGATACGGCACAGCATAAGGAGGCATAGGCTGACCAGGGACTGGAGGATACATGGCTGACCCAGGAGGAGGAGGAGGCGGAGGAGGGGCATAAGGCGCATAAGGAGGTGGAACTGGTGGTCCCCAAGGAACTGGAGTCCCAGTATAGCTTGAAGGGGCACCTGCATAACTAGTAGGTGGCATGCTTGGAAGAGGACCACCGGGGATAAATTGTTGCGATGGGTAAGTGCCAACCTGCTGAGTTGAAATTGGGTAAGTGGGAATTGTAGATGCAGGAGGAGCTGGCGGAACAGCGGGTGGTGGAGGCTTGCCTGCAACTCTTACAGCTATAGTTCGACCCTCTAATCGGTACCCATTCATGCTTGCTATGGCATTATTAGCCATTTGTACATCACGATATTTCACAAAACCATATCCTTTGCTCAATCCAGTGACTCGGTCCTTAATAACCTTTGCCATTACAATTTCACCAAAAGGTGTAAACAAACCAATCAAACCATCATCCTCAAGATTGGGTGGCAAATAACCAATATACAAATTCGTATCATCATACTCCTTCATAGAGGGTTTAGCTCCATTCATTCCTAATCCTGCTTGATTTGCACTACCAAGACCACCCGTATTGCTTGCCCAGGGAGGATTGGTTCCAGAACCACTTGAACCCAAAGCCAATGTTGCACTTTGCTTAGTTGCCGATTCAGGCATTGTCCCTCCCAACTCTGCCAAAAAGTTCTGATACTCATCATCCATTTTCTTCCCTGCGGTGCCCTTCACTGGACAATCAATAGTTGGATGTCCCCCATCACCACAAATCTTACATAGCACATCACTCTTGAATGTAGTAGTACGTGAAGGACAAGCATACTGCCTGTGTCCTGGCTCACCACAAAGCCTGCAAAACTCTTCATCCCTGATTGTCCCATTCAACGCAGCAAGCTCCCTAAGTTGCTGTCTCTTATGCTCATTCAAGACCTCATCAACAGGCTGCAACAACTTCTCAACCATTCCGGCAGCAGCATCAAGGCCCTCTTGGGTTTCAGCTTCAACCAAAACATGCAAATCCTCATTCTCCGATGGGTCTGGTTTCAAATCCCTCTTTTGCTGCAACCTACCTTCCTTCACCGACCCTTTACCACGAATCACAATCTTTGCTCCAGTCTCTCTCTCCATTCTCTTTTGCGTATTCCCTCTCGGTCCAATAATCAACCCAATAAAATTATACCCCGGATACTCCTTCATTGGTATATATAGCTTCTTCTGAAGCTTTGGCGGCCTATAATCAGCAGGCGGCTTGAAAGCCGGATTCTTCTTAATAATCTGAGATATGATTTCTTGCCTTTCTTTATTCAATCTTTCTCTAGCTCTATACTCTCTAGTATTAATCCTAATCCCCATATTATCGTAAATTGGTTCAGGAGACGGAGACCTCGCTCCTTCAGGCCGGTCATCAAGAGGCATACCAGATTGCAACAATCTACTAATCTCAAGCAGCCGAGCATTCAAGGCCTGAATTTCTGGGTCAAACTCAATACCTCCAGTGAAATCCTTCATAAAATCAGGAAGTTGAATAACAGGTTTCGGCTCTTCATCAGCCCACCTCGATTTCCTTTTTCTCTTTCCCGTGCCAGAGTCACTATTCCCGTCTCCATCCGCCGACTGATTGTTACCAGAAGCCGCAGGTTGTTCCCAACGACTCCTTCGCTTGCGCCGACTAGTGGTCTCCTCTTCTCCTCCGGACTGATCCCTATCGCCGCTGTTGGTGTTCGTGAAACCATTTTCCGACAACAGAGGCCTCGGAATTTCCGGCTTCGGAGTGGATTCCACGATCTGGCGATCGTAGCCGTTTTGAGGCTCGTCTTGGAAACCGTCAGTACGATTCAGGGTTTTGTCGGGGTTTTGGGGATCGGCGAATTGATGGTCCTCCAGTGGCCGGGGAGGATAAATCTGGTCCCCGCATTCCAATGATTCATGTGGTGGAGGAGGAGGAAAAAGAGAGGGATCTCGGGTTTGAGATTGGGGGATTGAAGATGGGTCCATAGATTTGGTGAACACTTCTAGGGTTTGCAGAGTAGAAACTAATTTGATCGAACGAAAAGCGTGTAAATTTCACGATCTTTCAGTTATAGAACTATTTAAACACTTGCGTACACAAGTGGACTGGAGAGCGGTTACGTAGTCCCTTGTGAATGTGGATTTGGACTCGGGTTGGGATCTGGGCTTTATGGACCTAATCTTTAATACAGGCGGGTAACAATAAATATTTATTAAAATTCAGAAATACTAATTTAAAATTATTATTTAATTATAAGTTATTAATTTGTTGAATAAATTATTAAAATATGTAATTAATTAAATATTATGTAAAAAAAATTATACATAAGTTTCATAAATATAAAAATATATGAGTTTGGACAAATTTAACTTTATTTGAAATCCGTACCGACAATGTTTTAAATGATATCGATTTAAATAAAATAAAATTATTTTATTTTTAATTTAAAAATAAAGATTTTAAATATATTATTAAATTTTTGGGATTGTCTTCTTATTATGGTTTTATTTGCTTAAATACACTAAATAATTTATTTTATTTTATTATAAAATGGATATTCACTTTTTTTAATGTGCATTTAAATCTTTAAATATATGCAATAATTCTTATTTATACTGATCAACGTATAAATTAGACTAAATGATATTTAATAAATTTCAAAGTTGGAACTTTTGCTAACAATATATCTTTTCTTTATTTTATTGGTTTTATTACCCTTCAATTTTATATTATATAACTTGTAAATATGTTATAGCTTACAAATTAAATAATATATGGGTAAAAAAAGAATAAGTAATTTAAAATTAGATATGATATAAATAATCAATTATCAAAAAAAAATCTAACTGATTCAACATTTTTAACCATAAAAACGTTGAACCATCAATTTATTTTAGTTGCCCACAAGGTGTTTTAAGAGGGTCCTAATTATGGGAAGATATCTTTAAGCTATCCACACTCAAACTAATCACAGCTTCAACTAGGTAAGTCTCTTGCGAGAAGCAAAGCTCTAACCTCAAGTTTTAAACGACTGCATATATAAGGACGGTTCGAACCTGTGACCTCACTTAAACAAAAAAAGTCCCTTACCAACTCACCTGTGCCTTGAAATTAACATTAAACCATCAATTGAACTTGAAATAAAGGGAGCCTTTTTTATCATATTTTAAATTTTTTAATTTTATTTAATGATTATTCGATTTTATTATATTTTAAAACCAATTAAACCTTTTAAACCTTAAATCTCTTATATTATTGGTTTAATTTTCAGATAGATTTTTAAAACATTTTATATAATCGATTTGGTAAAATCTAAATTTAATTAAATTAATCAAAATTTAAATCAAATTTAGTCTTAACGCATGAACTCCAACATGAAACAACTCAAAGCTCAAAGACCAGAACAAACTCTCCCAGTAATCAATCAACTCGCTGCAGATCCTTCGATAGGATGACGAACAACAAATGGTCTCCTTCGTTTCACATGCTTGGCCGGAACAGAACTCCACGAACCACACCCATCAAGCACAGCTGTTAGTCTGTAAGGTGTCACATCTGTAGCCAGCCACTGCTCTACTTGGAAGATGGTCTGACTGCACTCAGTGTGCGGACCTGTAGAGGTGACCTCCACGTAGTTACAGTACCAACCATGGTGTGATCCTGATCCGTCGGAGGTCAGGTTGAGGCGGCAAATGGGTGCTCCGATGCAAGGACCACGGCCGCTAAAGATATCGAGGTTACCACGTTCGAAGTAGTTGTGTTTAGGCCCCATTAGACCCCATAACTTCAGGTCTGGGATCCATACCGATCGACCATACGAGTCACCGATAGTGGCACTGATCGTCGAGTCTGTTCCTCCTTTGAACACCGACCCAGTCCTCACGTAGAGGGCATAGACGCACACATTATCCTGCAACACCAAAAACCAGTCAAGAATCTCACACAAGTGACACAGAACTGATCAGGATGTGCAGATACCTACCTCGTCGTTAAGAGCAGATACAGTGAAGAAGATTGGGATCAAGAGGAGTAACGAGAAGTGGAGATACTCCATTGTTGAATCATGAACAAACCCTTTAACTCTTATGGCTTATATATGCTACTAGTGACTACCATCTCTTTCGACTTGACCATTTCCACGCGAAGAGGGCTACAACTTTCCATTATTAGGGATGTAAGTGCACGAGTATGTAGTATTCCGTTAAACAAAACTTGGAATACTCACACGTGTTGCAGCAAGTTCTTTAATGGTGGTTGTACTAGGATTGTATACGTCCGAAGTTGAGATGAGCTAAGGCTAAGTTTCACCTTTCAAGAGATATGAACAGTTCTGAGTTCCTGGGCATTCTCAATGACACAGCTTTGAATGATGCATGATTGCAACCTTGTATGGACAAGATCTTTAACTTTTCATTCATTGTTGCTTAATTTCTTATAAAACATATTGCAGTAAAATTCCCAATCCGACTGAATTATGGACCAAAAACTGACATCCCGATTTCAAATCTAAATTCAAATTCGATCAATATCTGTTATCGAGTAGAGCAAAAGTAAAGTCTGTCCATTTGGATAATTTTGATCATGATAGCTAAAATAGTAGTTATGTCATTGACTACATAAAGGAATTACGTATCACTTGAAAACTTATATAACAATTAACTTTGGTCTATTTCTTTGGCACAGAGCACAGGCCTCTGGCTTCAGTTTTCTTGCAAACAGCAGTGTCACCCTTTACAAACCAAGCTTATTAGGAATTGAATGACGGACTAAGGGAAGTTTATAGAACTTCAATTAATTTACAGAAGTATCAATAACTCTTATGTAAATAGTGATGCCCCAGCTGAAATTCGTGTTGATATTTGGATAGGTCTTTCATTGGAGGTGAAGTTTCTTCATAAGTATGTACAATATTTCAGTGTTTCGGAACAGAGGTTCTTCAATCCACTGTAGTTCCGCCTGGAAAGATCAAGAGTGATGAAATAAGTTACAAGTACCAAAAACAAACCCCAACAGAATTGGAGATCAACAGAAGCTAAATAAAAGGCTGCTTTAACTGAAACATTGATCAGGTTCAGTATGAAAGTTCTTGTGATACCAAATAAGCTCAGTGATTCAAGACCTAGCAAGTTAACAAAGGTCTCATGTTATGAATTTTCATTTTGAAGAATAATTGGGCACTTCCACCGTTCCACGAATCACTTTCATTTTCAAAGAGTGGTAAGAATGATAATTTAAATAATCATGAGAATTACCTAATTTCAGCGGCTAGAGCGACCAAGGTCAAAGTCCATCGTGTAATCATATTCAATAGTTGGAATCACTGAGGCTACAAATTTCAAGAACAGGAAAAGATACCTGTAGAAAATAAAATTGTTTTTATACATGCAAATGAAAGTTAAAACAGGGAGATTAGAAGATCAGACAAGGAGCATACTCAAAATATAAGAACATAAAATAAATTACAAGTTCTTGATAGATAAATGGAAGGAAAAACATGGAAAGTTAGAATATAAAACAGAAAGCATACTGTAAATATAGATAAAATAAAAGAAAATTGGAGAACTAGAAAGGAACAAATGGGAAAATAAAACAGTAAAAAAAAAAGAGAGCGTACCATGAGCCTTTAAACAACCCCACATGTCATGAACACCTCAATCAAAATCACACAAAAACAGAAATACAGTTTGGTTTTTTTTGACATAGAGTTCAAATACCAACGAAAGAATTATGGGGCAAAAATCAATCAGATAAAAGAATCGACTGTACACAGTTTACTTAAAACATAAGCAGAAATAATAATTTTCTAGACAATATCCAGATTTTTCCTTAAAATGCAAGGGAATAAACTCACTTGTCAACTTCTGGTTCAACCCCACGTGACACTAGAACATCAATAATTTTCTTCATGACAGCGCCATGTCGGCATGGATGAACAGAAGCATGCTTCCCCGATAGATGAGGATGGACTTCAATAGTTACCTGCACAGATTTGAGTTCAGAAGAAAATATAAAAAGGCTATTTCCAGAATCTAAATAACAATCAATAAATGCCTGAATAACTGACAGACTCAGTTGGTAAGCCTAATTAGGTATAGAAGGCCTAGAGTGATAAATGATTGGTGCAATCCTAATGTCATTAAGTTCTTAGGAGATTAAAAAAAGAGTATAGTTGCAGAGAAGCAGGGTGAAGAAAATTAAGACTGCATGCTTGAGACAATAATTCTCACCGTCTTCCGGGCATGATCTTGACTGACATCCTCAAGCACAAGCTCTGGTTGCAAAAGCATCCTTGACTGTGACAACGAGGAGAAAGATAACAAATCAGGTTGATGAAAATTTAATCAATTGGATATATTCACAGAAACAGAAATCAATAACATAACCAACTATTATGAGCACTTCAATAACAACTAATAAAGATTGCTCAACAACAGAAGCAACGTGGAGCAGTAAAGAGCACATACCTCATCATATCCAGTAAGCCACACTCGAGGAGTTTGATAATATTTGTCATACCTGGAATTACAAATAATGCTTATAATTGAATAGAAAAACATATTTGATTAACATTCATATAAAATTCTTTGCAAAATTACAAACTATTATGTTGTGTTTAAATGAATTTACAGCAATTCAAGCCATGAAAAGTTGCAAAAAAGATCAGAGAACTGATAATGCAGATTAGTAAAGGTGAGGTCCCATTTTTAGTAAGTTTAATATCCAATTAAATCTTACGTGATGCTGACATCATAAGTTCTAGTGTGCAGAATATTGTCATCGTCTGGTTCATGAGCCACAAGATATGTGGACTGAAGAGTTGCCTGCATTAAGTAGTCAGTTATAAGAAGGTTCCCTTCCTAGGGGAAATCACAGTGATTACCTTATGGAGCAAGAAATTGAACACTTACAGGATCTGTTTCAACTAGATTGTCAGGATCTTCATAGTCTGCCATGTCAGGGATATCTTCTTCTTCCTCACCTCCGAAATACGAAGGGATTGACTGAATATGGTTTTGCTTGTTGATATCTAGGGCCTCCATTGAAGGCAAGTTCTCATCCTCGTCACCTTTGGTTTCTGTGAAAGAACACAAACAATGAAGTCAGAAGACAAAAACTTTATCACAAGATTAACAGGCCCCAAGAGCAATTTACCTTTTGGTTTCCCATGAGTTGCCAACCAGCCTTCACTTTCTTCGGTATCAAGTAAAACTTCACCTCCAGCGGCTTCATATTCTTCTTCTACTGAGGCAGCTCTTCTTAGGCATGGAACTGAAATGAAGCTCAATTTTCTCATTAGCCTTGATCCTCCAGTATAATATTTGCCATAAATATGTAGATAAATTCTGAATTTTTTAATGAAACAAGTTAAGAGCAAAATCTCCTATTACATAGACGCAGTGACTTACACACTTTTCTCACCTTTCATCTCTGACAAAATTTTCTTAATTCTCATAATAATGTTGGAAGTTCACATGGAAAAAGCTAAATTGGCTAAAAAGTAAATACAAAAATTTTCATGTAACTTTGACAAGGACTAACACAAACTAATGCATGAAAATACATAACAACAATTACCATTTCTAGTAATCAAGAACTGTTTATCGGCAGGCAAATACGGCCTTCTCTTGTTCGGCTCACCAGATTCCCTATAACAAAAGTAGAAAACTCATAATCATATGTCAAAACACAGGTGACCGATTGCAAAAGCTAAAACTCTGGTAAAAAGAAATCTGTAAGGCATCAGTCATATGCAATCAAAAGAACTATATAAGGCTTTCTCTTGTTCGGCTCACCAGATTCCCTATAACAAAAGTAGAAAACTCATAATCGTATGTCAAAACACAGGTTACCGATTGCAAAAGCTAAAACCCTAGTAAAGCAAATCAGTAAGGCATAAGTGACATGTAATCAAAAGAACTATATAAGGTAGTTGAGCTAATAAACCAAACAATACCAAAAGCAATTAGGAAATACCCAAATTGATATGCCCATTACTCCTACTCCTACACACAGCTGATATTCATAATCAACCCGCAAATTTACATTAATAACCAAAACCAAGTCAAAAGTACGTACCTTTACAACACAAACTAGAAACGCACTAATCCGCCCTAAACTAATTTCGAACCACGTATCTCAAATTATGCAATAAAGGAAAATCTTTTGATGAAATTGAGAAACGTAAAATTAAATTGGGAGATCATACCAGGACCAAGTAGGGCATTTAGCAACGAGATTGTCACCAGCGAGAACGAATTCGCTGACACTAAGAACACCTTTCTCTTTGAATGCGGAGACCGTGCGTGGCCCAGTAATCCTCTCCACTGTGCCTTTGAATGCTTCGTGAAGCTTCTGTGAAAGCACCATCTCTGAAATTCTCAGAGGAAATTGAAAATAGAGATTTTGGGATCGATCAGTTATTGAGATCACAAGAAGCCCTAAAATTGAAAGAGATTGAGAGAGAGGTTTTAAACGGGTTAAATATTAAATAAAATTAAATATTTTGAAATATTTAAGAATTTAAATTTTAATTAAAATTTTATTAAATAAAAATTTATGTATTTATTTTAACTTATAAAAATTAATGAATTTAAATATTATATAAATCTAATTAACATTTTAGATATTACTAAAAATAATTAGTTAAAATTAAAACTACATGTTAATTATGATACCCTATTAATCATAATAATATTTAAATATTATATAAATCTATTTAACATTTTAGATATTACTAAAAATAATTAGTTGAAATTAAAACTAAATGTAAATTATGATACTCTATTGATCATAATAAAAAAAACAATATGGTGATTCAATTATGTAGAAGATATTTTATTTATTTACATAATATTAGTGCCTTAAATCTAACTATTTAGTAATTATTAATTTTTCCATAAAATTATTTATGAAAAATGTTAATACCACATGGATGTATTTATTTTTATTTACAATGCATGACAAAACTCTTCCTCTTCATTAATGATAAGTGAGCTCGGATCTAATCAAGCTCAATTTGAAGTTAACGAATCAGGTCTAACCTGAGACTTAACCCTTCTAAATAAAATGACACCATTTAGTAATTTTAATTTTTTAAATTGATTTGGTTAAGTCAAGTTAGGCTTGGATTTGGGTCTAAAGCCCGACCCGATCCATCGAACTTAGGTTGCTTGAGCCTAAACTTAGGTTGCTTGAGGGGACGTATTCCTCTGTCCCAAAATACCCTAACCTCCCTGTCCCCTTTGCATCCAAGTCATCAAATGCAAAGGGAATAGGGAGGCTAGGGTATTTTGGAACAGATGATCTCAAGGCTACTTGAGTCAGTCAAACTTAAAATAATGATGAAGAGAACTTTATGGACAAGCATAATCAGTTAATGACAAGTTGTTAAAAACTTAATAAGTTTATAGTCAATACTTGATGAAAATAGTGCAATACATGTAGAGTATGCCTATCATGGCTATGGTTGGTAAAAGGATCCGGTGAAGAAGAGGTGTTGAGGTTAAGGAACTGAAACACTTGCAATACACTGGCTTTGTAGGACGTTTCTGGGAGATTGTTCTTTCATTTCGTTTCTGTATCTTTCAATACAGGATGGGTCGTCACCTAAAGGCCACCAAGGAAAGCGATTTTGGCAGAAGTCGGAGCATCATCGCAAGAATAAATATGCGTACTTGCAAGCAATATCCAATGCAATACACTGGCTTTGTATGGTGTTATAAAAGAGACTTGGTTCTTCAATTGGTAACATAATGTTGGGAATTTAAACTTCCCAAATCCGCAAATAATGATATTTTATAGATAAAAATATTTTTTAAAAAAATTATAACAACATAAGAAAATTTACGTGAAAACTCCCAAACTAAAAAAAAATCACAAGCATCAAGAAAAAAATTCACTATGTGAAAAATTCACATCCTTATAATTACACAATTTTTTCTCTCACCCAATTCTCCAATGCACCAACACACACACAAAAAAATACACAAAACAAATTCTTCAATTCTCACCTCAAAAGAGAAATTTAACTATAGTCAAATTTGTCATACAAATTTTTAACTTTGTATTGGTGCATTAACTAAGAAGGTAGCAACCTCCTTATATTGGCAAGAGTCTTACCCCAATTTTTTTTTCCCAACCAATATGGGACAAACAAAGGAGTCAAAACTTAACAATCTATACCTTGACGACTTTGGTTGATCCCACAACCACACTACACCTCAATGAAGATCTCCAGAAAATAACATAACCCTCAATGTAGAGAACTATCATGCTTCACAGCACCATGCTCCACCATAAAAGCATACCTACTAAGAATAAACCAACTCCAAGTTTTTTTCTTCGGCACATATCGAAAATAACTTTGTTGAAAAATTATGGTGTAACTCTCATGTTTAGCTTTCCTAGAAATTCACCCACCATCAACATAAATTTCATCACACACCTTGCATTATTACCAAACCAATGCCCGTGTGCAAACTTGTAGACTTGCTAACAGTAACACATCTTTTGTCATGACAACTTTGGGAATAGCGGCATGCTATAACGATGCACATGCCCCCCCCCCCCTCTCTTTTTTCAGAGAACAAAATCAAAATCCATTGAGACAATGTTAGCGACATTGTCAGTCTCTCCATTAATTAACCCAGAGCCTCTTGCCGAACCCGCTTCATCTCTAGGACATTTTTTCTTCACGGGCCTAGATTGCCCTCACGTCCAGCATACTATATTTTTCTTCATGAAATTCTTCTTCTGATATGCAGCTACCACCAGAGTTGAGTCTTCAGGGGGAACATTTCTTCTACCACCCAGTCTTCTCTCTTTTGAAAAGAATTTTCCGGTAACTTCAGAAAAACTACCTTCTCCTTCTTATGAATCAAAATAAGTTTCATGTATTCATATGAAGGTGGAAGATACCAGATGAGTTTTAAAGCTTGATCATCATCATCTATATGAACTCTAATTGCCTCTAGTTCAGAGACGGTCCCATTGAGAATACTTAAATGATCTGAAATTGTAGTACCTTCCCTCATCTGCAGTGCATGAAACTGCTCTTTTAGATACACCCGATTTAAGACACCCTTTATTTGATACAACTCATCGAGCTTTTTCCAAAGCTTGTTTGTTGTAGATATTTCACGTACATTCGCAAGGACATTCTTAGTCAAACATAGTCGTATTATACTTGCTGTTCTCAAATCTAGATCCTCCCAATCTTCATCGTTCATATTAGGTCTATCCGTACTAGTCGTTTTGCCAGTATCATTAGTAGTAGTGCTGATATCAGAGATTTGTCTACCTTTTAATACCTTGTGTTACCCCGTCTGAATCACAATATCCCTGACTTGCACTTGCTACATGTCAAAATTGATTATCCCGTCGAATTTCTCCACCTCAAATCTAAGAAGATTCGAAGTCCTGTTTTTTGACATTTTTCCTGTACTCTTCTACCTTGATGAATTTTACCATAGAAATAAATAGTACAATAGGCAAGTTCTCAGGAAAGAGAGGTGAGTCACAAATGACACACTTAAATACCAAGTCTTTCCTTAGCTAGAACTTTCTTATACATGCACTTCCACACTACCACATCAAAGCTCCACTGCACCAAATGAACATTTCTTAAGAAAATCTTTTCTAATAAAGAAGATCAGTCAAAAATACGAATACAAAGCATACTCAATTTTTTCAAGAAAAAACACACCTTGGCTATGATACTAATTGTTAAAAATTTAGATCTTCCGAATCCACACCTAAGGATATTTTATGGACAAAAATATCAGAAAATAGAGAAATAATAACAACACAACAGAATTTATGCGGAAACTCCCAAACCGGAGAAAAAATCACGAGTACCGAGAAGAAAATCCACTATGTGAAAAATCCTTACAATCACACAATTTTTTCTCTCATCCAATTTCTCAATACACCAACACACTCACAACTAAATATCTAAAACAAACTCTCCAACTCTCACCTCAAAAAAGGAATTTAATTATAGTGAAATTTGTTATACAAATCTTTGACTTTGTATTGGTGCATTAACCAATAAGGTAGCAACCTCCTTATATAAGCAAGAGTCTTGCTCCAATTGTTTTCCCCAACAAATATGGGATAAACAAAGAAGCCAAAACTTAACACATAACACATATGTATGGTGTTATAATCATCATAATGCATAAGCTTGCAGACCGACAATAAAAGGTATGAAATTGCGGAGTTCTGTGAAAGCTCTAGCCAGAGCATACAAGTACATGATGGATCTGGTCATCTTTACACCAGTGTTGGCTTGATTGTTTATTATTTATGAGTTCCAAACTAGGTCGGTGCCACTTTTATGTTATGAAATGATCAGTGTATCATAGTTCTTTGACTAACTTATAGAAATTTTGAAACCCTCATTTCATTTCCTGTATTTCTCTCATCTTCTCTGTTTCATTCATTTCCATTTTAATGAAATGGACATTTTCTTAAGAATACATAAATAATCTTAGTATCTAATTCAATTCCTAATTAAGAAATGGCTGGTTAGTGAATTGAAAGCATTAAGCTTGATAATGAGTTAGGGTGAGTTTGTTGGGGCTGTCCAAACTTGAGTTTGGGTTAAAATTTGTGCTCAAAATCAGGATCAACCTAAAGTCTAATCAAATTTAAGAAAATTATGATCAACTTCAGGTGACAACGAAGAATGACCGAAATGGTGTAAACTCATCACTTAAGGCTCTTCCTTATAGGAGATATTGGGCTCGAGTCATGCAAAAAGAGAAGAAATGGAAAATTTTCCTTGTTGATGATCCTTTAGTTGCCTGGGCAAAGCTCCTTGATCGAATCAATTACGGACATCTCGCTTCCAGCGATAGTGTATGAATTGAAACTACTAAGGAACTTGAGGACTGCTGAGAACCTGATATTGAGCTGGGCCAGTGATTAATCAACAGTTCTTACGTAGCTTGTACATTTCTGTGCATAAGGAATAGTCACATATCTGATGTTGAGCTGAGTCAGTGATTAATCAGCAGTTGACCAATCAAGTATTTAACTACTCCTTATGCGCAGAAGTGTACAAGCTACGTAGAAACTTGAGGAATTTTAAAGTTTTAGATTAACCTCCTCTAGGACTCTTATGGTAGAGTTTTAGGAACTTAAGATTAGTCTATCTAAGCTGAAATACCTAATGTAATTAAAAAAAATTAAAGGCAGTCGGTTGAGCTTGAGTTTGATTGGACCTATAAAGTTTAATCCAATTCGATTAAAAAAAATAAAGACGACAAAAATGAGCTCTATTTAGTAAGCCTGATGGTCCAACCAATGGTCAATATGTCGGTTGCAAGGACTCGAAGACAAATACACACACAGACAATTAAAACCATCACAATTCAGTTTTCTACTTTTTTTTTCCCTCTTTAAGTCTTAACGTTTCCGTTCTGTGGAAGCTTTGGGAGGGAAAGTGATGAGAAACAGCAGAAACTAAAACTCTTCTTCCCTCTCAATTTTCCTCCGATCTCTCTCGTTTTCTCAGGAAAGTTAGGGAAGATGCCAATCGAAATGCCCAGAGGGCTGCCTTTTTCGGTGGACACTTGGAGTCCTTGTTCAAAGCGGAAGAGACACCATTTCTTGACACATGCCCATAAAGATCATTGCTTTGCCATTTCAACGCACTCCTCTTACCCTATTTACTCTACCCTTCTCACAAAATCTCTTCTATTGGTCTATTTTCCCGAGGTATTTGTGGATTGTGGTATCTACGTTTTATGAGTTCATTCATGTTTCTTCTTTTTGTATTAAGCTTCTTAGTTTATTCTTCTTCTTCTTCTTTTTTTCCCGTTCTTTTAGATCGAGGATTCGTTGTTCGTGTGTGTTGAGGTGGGCCAATCACTAGTTATTGATGATCCTGACGGGGAATTCAAAGTTACAGCTTTTGATGCAAATCACTGTCCTGGTAATTTCAACCTACTCGTTCAATTTATCTCATTCTTGTAGGTAGTAGGAGTTATTGTAATTCTTCTTACTGTTCATGCTTTGTTCAATTGTTTCATTTTGGGGATATTTGGCTTTTCTAAATGAATTGCGTGCATTGCAGAGTCATTATCTATTTAAGGTAGAATTGTGTTCGCTTGTTTTTCTGTTTCCATTTTGAATGTTGCGAAACTTGGGATGAGAAAATCAAATGGAAAACTCGTGGTATACAATCCTTGAAATTACCTTCTAACCAATGAGGTTTGGTCTAAATTATTCCAACAAAAATGATGCTGGGAGAGCTTTATTGACAGATGATTCCTTCTGGCATGGATTTATGAACCTCAGGAGCTGTGATGTTCTTGTTTGAAGGCAGTTTCGGTAATATCCTGCACACCGGAGATTGTAGGCTTACACCTGAATGTCTACAATGTTTACCCGAGAAGTTTATCAGCAAAAATGGAAAAAAGCCTAGATGCCAACTTGAATATGTATTCCTGGACTGTACATTTGGGAGATCTCCTCATAAATTTCCAAGCAGGCATACAGCAATCCAACAGGTAGTCTCACTTGGCTCTCTTCTCACATTCCTTTTGCCATTTATGATGATTCCATATAGGCATTCTCTTGGTGCATCAGACAAACCTTATTATATCAAAATCGCCACTGGTAAATTTGAAAATACTTCTACGCATGTTTCTATACGTATATGTATCCATGTTTGTCCATATGGATTCGAGTTATATACAAATAACTAAGTTTCTATCTGTGGCTTTTATGATTGGTTACGTGAACTGCTACACTGTGGTTTATGTGAACTTGTTGATATACATAATCTGTTTTCTATTTGTGAAGTTTGTACGATGGCATTAATATATAGAATACTGTTGGAATATCTAGTAACAATCAGGTTTTATATTTGAAATTGCGCCATTGATGAAACAGGTTATTAATTGTGTGTGGAAGCACCCTGCTGCTACTAGGGTTTATTTGACATGCGACCTTCTTGGTCAAGAGGATATATTGGTGAATGTATCCCGTATATTTGGGTCAAAGATATATGTTGACAAGGCTGCTAATTTGGAATGTTTCCTAGCTTTGACACTTACGGTTCCTGAAATTCTCACTCAAGATCCATCTTCCCGTTTTCATATATTTGATGGATTTCCTAAGTTGTATGAACGAGCAGCAGAAAAACTCGCTGAGGCCCGTGCTAATTTACAGCCTGAGCCCCTCATTATCCGGCCTTCAGCACAGTTTTATGCATGTGGGGAAGAATATTTAGATGCTCAAACCCGAAAGAAGTTGAGATTCAATGAAGCTTTGATGGATCAGTTTGGTATTTGGCATGTCTGCTACTCTATACATTCTTCTAGAGAGGAATTAGAGTGGGCTCTGCAGGTTCTTGCCCCTAAATGGGTTATCTCGACAACGCCTCCTTGCTGCTCTGTGGAGCTTGATTATGTTAAGAGGAATTGTTCTGGCCATCGATTAACTTCAGATGACCCTCTGTGGAAGCTTTTGGACATTAGTGCAGAAATTTCTCCAGAAGCCAGTTTATCTGTCAAAAACATTGTTAATTCTCCTGCGATTCAAGACACCATCCAGATCTCTGAAGAGTCTCAATTACAACCAGTAAAGGCATGCTGTCATGAATTCTTGAGTTTGTCTCCTCCCAGCAAAAGGCTCGAGCTGACTTTATTTGGTAAAGCTAGACTTGGAATCCAAGGTTCTGATTTTGCAATGGATGACAAAAGTAAAATTGCATTGACAAGAACCGAATCTTCACAATCCACTGTTAATAAACAGGAGCAAGAAGTTCCATTTCATGATACTCCTGAATTGAAATGTGAAAGTAAGTTGGAAAATATGTTAGAAAATAATGACGTTGGAGAGCATAGCAAGAAAACAGCTAAGGCAGAAGTCAACAAGGTTTCTTCTTGTTCTCTCATTGGATCCTCAAAGAACTTCAGTGATCCCGTGAGGAAGTTATACAGGAGCATGAATATTCCTGTCCCTCGGCCTCTTCCCTCGTTGGTTGATCTCAGGAATGTCAAGAAACAAACCAAAAGAAAAGGTTGAATCTTGCGAATGGTTCTTGAGATCATAATATAAAGTTTATACCTTTCATCATCTCCAGTTAGTGAATTCTTTATATTCATACCATTATACCTATTTTGATCATTGATTGAATAAGGACTTAAAAGTCCTGTAATTCGAGTTCAATTAAGCAACTCGAATCTGACCGAGTTTTAGATTGAACTTTCCTAGGTCCGATACGATCTGACTTATTGTATTGTTGCTAACTGTTCTGGTGTTAGAACTGAATTGCCTAAATGAATGATGTACGCTTCATTTCTTTTTTCAATAATCAAAACTGCAAGTTCATAAACTATTTATAGAAGAAAGGGGAATTAGTACACAATCCTTAGATTACATTGTTTATTATTATTCTGATTCCCAAACTTCCATGGGGAGAGAAGAAAGCTTGTAAAGTAGAAACCTTTCTCATATACCTCAAGAACCAGGTTTGGGTAATAACTAAAATCCAAATTTAGGGATGTGGGTAAATACAGGAGACTGAGAAGCTAATCCAATGGAAGACAGGCAAGAAGGAATTGAAGATAACAGGATCGTTCGGTGCCGTGAGATTAATTTTATATAATTGAATTCAATTCATGCATTTGGAATGTTAAAAAGGAGATGATTTGAATTAAACAAGGTAATTAAATTTTATTTTTTTATGAATTCAATTCACATCTCAAATGATGTAAATTGAAGAGCCAATATTTTAAAAATATTAAAAATTCTTTTTTTCAAATATATACGTCATAAATATACAAATTATTATAAAATACACACACATTGATTACATACTATTTTTATTTAAAGATTAAAAAGTCATATAAAGTAGTTGAATTTATTTTTATCGTGTTCCAAACAATATATATAAATGAATTCAATTATAATATTTATAGATTTATTTCAAACAGCGTAAATCGAATTTAATTTAATCCTACAAATATAATTGAATCCAATTCGTCAATAAATCCAATTCGAAAGTTTTCAAATAGCCTGAAAAGAATTTTCGATAGGGAAAAAAGAAAACCTTGAAAGGATGAAACTGAGGAAGTAATAACGACGAAGAGCTTGGAAAGCAGAGACAAATTGGAGACGAGGATACTCTACAATGGGTCGGGTCAAGGAAGTATTCAAGTATTATTTGGGTTGTGTTTCCTCCTATAACCACAGAAGACGGTAGATTTGCTGCTGTTTTGGATCATGGGGAGAGGGAGAGGAAAAGGAATGGAAGGGGAGTTTGGGGGGATGAAAACCTAGATTGCAAGAATTAATTGGTCGGGCCAAGCCTAGACAGGCCCAACAGCTTCTGTTGGGGCCTAGGCTCGATGTCAAGGTAGCTCGACTAGACTTATTTTTATTTAATTAAAAAAACGTCGTCGCAATAAGATAGACCTTGGGCTAGTTTGAACAATCCGAATCTAAGACTCGATCAACTAAGGCTTGATTCGTTGAGCTCAAGCTAAGTTGGGCTTGATCTAATTGCCATCTCTATTTGGGGTTATTGAATTCTCAATACTCAACACTCTATTTTAACCTTGTTTCACACCAAAAATGACATTATTTTGGGTCTAAATAGACATAAAAGTAATAAAACAACGTTGTTTTTGACGTTTAACAAGATTAAAATAAGACGCAGAACAAGATTGAAATAAGATATTAAGTAATTCTTTGGATGAAATTATATCAGTGTAACTTTTGTTAATAGAGCTTTTCTAATAACTCAATTAAGGGATTGTTTGGTTGAGCTTTTATCAGTAGAGTTTTTATCATAAGGACTTTTTTAAAAAGCCAGTTGACTGTTTGACTGTCAATTAAAAAACCAACTTTTTAAAAAGAGCTTCATATAGTAGACCGTTTGACAATATAAAAATAAAAAGTACTTTTATTAATTTTAACTATATTTTATTTTATAATAAAATTATTTATGCAAAATAATTTTTAAAGTGTACTAAACAATATGCAAAGTACCATATTGAAGAAAATTTTAGATAACCATCTCGTAGGACATAATATTAAGACATGTAAAAAAAGTTAAATAATATGAGTTATTTAATTTGTAGTCTTTGTAAATTATCAATAGGCTCTTTAAGTTTGTCCATTCGGCATAAACTAAAATGTGACTTATCTTATGCTAAACTAGCCAAGCCTAAAGAAAAAATTCATTCTTGAGAAGTAATTAGTCGTCTGCGTTGAACAACGCAGACGAAGGTCCATGTCTGCGTTGTTCAACGCAAAATGTTTGCGTGTTTCAACGCAGACCTTCGTCTGCATTGAAACACGCAGACGTTCTGCGTTAAATAAAAACACAGATGTCGAACGTTTGCGATATTTGGGACAAATATCAAGACGAAGAAGAAGAACTAACCTAGATGAGAGCGATTAATCAGAGATGAAAACAAAACAAGAGTCGGTTGAAGCAGAAAAGACGTATTTTTAAGGTTTTTGTTTAGCAAGGATTATAAACGTAAGTGACGGAAGTGAATTAAAAAATATCTTTCTGGAAAAGCTAAAATTTGGGCTTTTATGAAAACATAAAAACATAAAGGTAAAAGAGACTAAAAAATATGCTTATTAATTAATCTGAAAAATCTACATGAAAAAGTACTTTTTTGGAAAGCTTCGAATTTGAACTTCTCAAAAAGCTATATTTTAGTTTCCAAAAAAATCACTTTTATGAAGAAAAAAAAGTAAGTTTAGATTTTACAATCAAACACTCATATTTTTTTAAATAATTTTTGTTATAAAAAAAGTACTTATTTACCCTTTAAAAGCTAAAACAAATAGAGACTAAGTATGGAAAATCTAAACCTTTAATTGAGCCTCTTGTTTCAAGCTCAATTAGATTTTGATCGAACCCAGGTTTGGACATAAATTTTTGGGCTAGACTCGAATCTGTTCAAACTCGAATTTAGTCTAACCCATTTAGGAAGTCCAGATCTTCTGTTCAATTTTACTCTGTCTTATTCTGTCCAATAAATTTTAGCTATTTATTTATATGAGTCCCGCGTGAGTCCTACAAAAAAATTACTGAAATTTCATTAGACAGAATAAGACAAAGTAATATTAGACAGAGGATCTTGTCTCACGCTTAAGTCTCTAACGCATAATCGTTTTTCATATTGTCTAATCCATTTGAGTAACGAGATAAAACTTAGAAATTGTAGTACGTCCTACGTACATAGATTGTCCAATCTAATTAAATATTCAAACAGCTCAAACTGAGGTGTAGTTTCACCATTGTAGGTTCTAGGCCCTCAAAACGTGCGATTTTCATATAGCCGTCCGCTCAAATTATGCAAACAATGATTAAGAGGACTTTGTGGACAAGCATAATCAGTTAATCACAAGTTAATAAGTGGCATTTATATATTTAAATTATTAAATCAAAATTTATTCAAATATTTATATATTTTAAATTTAATTATATTAATTAATAATTATTGAAATTTAACTACATATAATTTTATTAAAAAATTAAACTAAATAAATTATTCATAATTTTTATTGATAATTAATTTTAATTTATTAAATATATAATGTTGAATTAAATAATTATTAAATTTTAAATAATTAAATAATATATTAAATAATAGTAAATCAGATTATAAAAAAAACTACTTTTTATATTTTTCATAATTTTTAAAAGCTGGAAACAACTAAAACAAAAGACAGAAACTAAAAATTTATACAAACAAAATTTTTTAACTAAATTTAAAAATAAAAAATAAAAATAAAAATAATCACCTCCTAATCTTATAATCAATACTTAATGCAAGTATGCAACACCTGTACGGTATATGCCTCGACCCTCGGTTGGTAAAAGGATTTGGGCTCAGCTGTGATTTGATTAGGGTTAATTCAATAAATAAAGTCTAATTTAATCATTGATAAAAAGTTTAACCGTATCGAATTGTGTAATTATGAAAATTTTGAATTGATCAATTTTTAGTTTAATTTTTATAATAAAATTTTCATTAAAAATTGATTAATTAATTATTAATTAATTTATTAATTTTCTTAATTTATTAAATTCTTATAAACGAAATAAATAAATAATTTTTATTTAATAATTTTCTTTTTAAATTTTTTAAAAAATGTGTTTATTTATGAGAATAATCCAGTATCACAGTTTAGAGTGTCTTATAAAAAAGTCGGTAGCCTATCCCAAATAAGTCTATTGGGGTATGAGTTGCTGCTTTAGCTAACATGTGGGATAACTTATTAACATGCCCGGGAATCTAAGTAAAAATAAAGGATCGAAATCTTGTAGCTGTGGCTTTGTACTCGTTTAGGATCACTACCAGCTCATTAATGTCGATGCTAGATCCATGGAACCGTTGTACCAGTTGAAGACAATCGGTCTCCACTTCCACAGATGTAACTCCTGTATGCATCAACTAAGATAGAGTCTCTCTAAAAGCTATAGTTTCCGCAATAAGAGAGGTATAATATGAGTGGGAAAACCTCGAAAAATATTTAATAAACTGACTCTTTTGACTCCTTATGACTACGCCATACGACCTTGTTCCTTAAGCATCTTGAACTGCGGCATTAATGTTACACTTTACAACTCTATTGATTGGGCCTGACCATCGAATTACCGGTACATCCACCCTTAATGGTGTACCAGCATCACTCGCCTGGACTTAGGCATTTGTCTATTCAAAAGTTACATTTTATTTAAATGCTTATCTAATTTTTTAAATCTTAAACATTTTGTCTTAAAGATTTAAATTCAATTGTAATTTCCAGATTTGTAACGATTTTACAGCAGAATTGTAAGTTCTGCAACGAAAGAAGCTCAACAAGCTTTCTTCAACAAGTTGAAGTCCCAAAGCCTCACAATCACACAAAAACTAAAAGCCCTTTTTCATGTTCTTATAATATGTATCAGTTTCGCTGAAACCTTTATCAGAGCTGGAGGAAAAGAAAATTGTCCAATGTGTAATGGAACAGAGACGGACTCAGTTTCCAGCGAAATCTCTTACAGTGAACCCAACCTTATCAAACTTGCCTTTCTCATTGCTCTCTCTGAACTTCAAGTACTCTTTACAAACAAATGGCTTGAACACTGACCCTTTTCCTTCTCCAACCACTTCAATGGGGGCTGAGATCAGTTTCTCATCCTCAAAACACCAAAAGAAGGCCAACGAAAATCGATTAACGTTCCTGCTCAGAACAACTCTGTGTTCAGATGACCTTAACTTGGCATTGCTCCAAGCGTGCATTAAGTCTCCAATATTCACTACCAGAGTATCTGGACATGGGTTTATGTCCATCCATAGACCTTCTTTGGATCTTACCTGAAGCCCTCCAGTCTCGTCCTGATAGACAATTGTAACACAGCTCATGTCTGTGTGCATTCCAAGTCCTTCAATCTCTTCTCCTTCCAAGCTCTCTGGCGGCGAGTAGTGGTTTATCCTCATGTATCCATGGCAGTCACTGAAGTCAGGTCCATAGAACTTCTCTGGAAAATCTTCTCCTAAGCACAAAAGCACTAGCTCCACTATTATTTTAGATATTTCAGACATCTTCTTCCCATATTCTGTCAACTTTTCACTGTTGAATCACAATTCAGAGAATTGAATAACTCGGGATGGCAATTTAAACTTGCATGAAAAGTAGTAGAAAGAAAAAAAAGAACAAGAACAACAAGATGAAACCGAAATAATTACTTGAATTCAGGGTTGGGCTGATCAAAGAGAACTTCAGCTGAAACCTGTGTAGAAGCAAAGAAGTCGGGTCCAGAAACCCGAAAGCTTTCGAAGAAAGGAGATGCTATGAAATGGGGAGTGTAGGTTCTAGCTGAAGATGATGGTCCAGCCTTTATCTTAGTCTCATAGGGGAGGCTGAAGAGATCATTGGAAAGGGCATAGATTTTCCTGTAAAGATCTTTGCTAACTCCATGGTTGCTTATAAGGAAGAAACCCCATTCTCTGCAGGCTAAAGACAGGGAAGAGAGTATGGACGGGCTTAGCGGCTTAGAGACATCAATTACAGGAAGTTCTACGGAAGCTTTAGAACAAGGCATTGCTTTGCAAAAGAGACAATGATGTGCGTTAGTTTGTTCTGTTTGGAATTTGGATACATCACTTTATAAAGTTGGTATGGTGAGACACGGAGATAGTGGCTTTTTTTTTTTTTTTTCTTTTAGCCCACAAGATATTTTAGGAGGATCTCAATTATGACAAAGTACTTTTAATTCATTCACTTTCAGATTAATCATCGCTCGTATCGGATCAAACCGTAAGGAATAAATTGCTGGCTAAATAGATTTCTCCATTCTCAGGACTCGAACTCGAGACCTCTGGTTAAGGGATGAGAATGCTGAACTAGTCACACCAACCTATTTGATTGAGGGACATTATTAATCAGACACATGGAAACTATGTTCATGTAAATAAAGTTCGTTGCTGTTTGACCTTGAAACCTTCATTTCAGGACAAAACCACAGGCTGTCCTGTCCCATTACAACCATAATAAAATCCTAACCTGAAAAAGTCAAACAACACAGCTTGGCTATTCTCGGGTGGAACTCATCATCATCTTCTAGTTCCTGCAAGTCGAAGGTCAACTGAAGGAAACTTGTATTTGTTAATCTGCAAGCTGATGGGAAGCAGAAAGCGGGAATGAAGGGGGTTTTCGGTTTCGGGTACTAAGTCACACAAGGTTTTTTGAACCTAGATTTTCTCGAGGAGACATTGACCGTTCTGTGTCGGGAAACTATCCATCTTACCGTATGGGACAATCGCATGTCATGGAAGTGTGGAACTGAGCAACTTGTTTGTTTCAGATTGTAATGGAGATCGCAGAAATTCTAAATGCATAAACATACGTTAAGAGTTAAAAGTTTATGCCTTAGGATAAATTTTGAGTTTGATTTTATGTTATGTTCCAGTTTCAATTAAAGACTTACAAGATCGGCTAATGAAATTTTGTAAACTAATATAAGAGATGATTAAAGATGGTAATTTTTACCTGATCCGGTTCAATCTGACCCAAAATCAAAATATTCGAATTGATCAAATTTTAGATATAAGTTTAAATTGTTTTAATTTTTGAACTTTAGACTAGTTCTGGTTCTGTCTTAAATTTAAATATGTTAAATAAAATAATATCGTTTTGAATAAAATAATTTATTTTTTAATTTTAAATAATAAAATTAACTGAGTTTTGCCTTAACCTGATCGAGCATTAGATCGATCAAACTCGATTGAATTTCAAGTCAGATTCAAATTTAAAAATTTAACATAA
>JANJEY010000006.1:74464502-74478375 GCA_024703695.1 Erythroxylum cataractarum | reverse complement strand
TTCAAATTTAAAAATTATGATAAATTGTGAAATTGATTTTATGTTATGTTCGAGTATTAGTTAGAAACTTATAAGATTGATTAATGAAAAATTTTAAAATAATATCAAAGATAATTAGAGATGGTAATTTTTGTTGGACTCATTTTAGACTGACCCAAAATTAAGAAACTATAGTTGACCAAAATTTGAATCAAGTTTGTGCATTTTTAATTTTGAGCTTCAAAGATGAGTTTGAATTAGAGTTGTCCAAAACTTAAATATGTCAAATCAAATAATGTCGTTTTGAGTTAAACAATGCTGTCTGTAAATTTGAAATAAAAAATAATTTAATTTAACCTAAACTTAATCGAGCATTGGACCGTTTAAATTTGATTAAATTTCAACCACGTTTAAATTTAAATATTAATTTTTGACAAGTTGATAAAGTCCATGGTCGTCTCAAGAGTGCCCGTAGAAGCATGTCTAGCAATAGTTTAATGGTCTTTAGTCTGAAATTTGAATCTTGACTCTACATGTACGTTGAGAGAAGTGCAATATCATATCATATGGTTTAAATCATTTATGAAGTTGAATTTCTGGAAGAAAATGATTGCCAGCTTCTACCATTGGGGATCAATGAGCCCCTCTGTAAGGTCTTATAAGAAGAGGTGAAATTAAATCTTAAATATATCTTCCGCTCTAAGGCTACGTTAGCAGATGGAGCTTACCATTTGGGGCACTTTGCAAATGGCCGACTTCTTTCAACATTCAAGGAATCGAACTCGCGACGTTAGGCAAACTTAGAACGAATTTGATGACTCTGATACTGTTGAGCTCCCCTAAAATCTTATAAGTGGAGGCGAAATCAAATCTTAAATATCCAAATTGTGGTGGCGATGAAACCAACACAAGACCCGTAGGAGAAAAAAAAATTATAGCTCCAAATTTAATTTGGCTTGATTTTTTGTATTTTTTATAATTAAAAATATAAAATGACTTTTCCTATAATTGTTGGACCTTAGTTAGAGGTAGGCTTGAATAGCTTAAGTTTAAGCCCTATTTGAGGCTCAATAGATCCGAATCTGGCCCATTATTATTGGGCTGAGTTGAAGTAGCCCAACCATGCCCGGGTCCTTATGTCCAATCGACTAGTATCTATTCTCAACTTGAACATGGCAAACAGTATTAGTAAAGTAAACAAAACCATCTTTGGAAGGTATAATTGAATTTATCTTATATTTGCATGTCTTTATTTTTCTTACCAGAATAGAACTCTAAGGTATTTATTCAAAATATGTAAAAATTTATTAATAAAATATTTTTTAAAAATTATTCAGTGTAACCATACTTTTAATTTAAGTTACAAAATCAACTTATATTCTGAATTAAATTGTAAACAATAGATATTTACGTGTTTATTTAAAAATATATAAAATTATGTTAATTGTGTATTTAAAAAAAAATAATTTGTAAAATCATTTTTTAATTTAATAAAAATCTTAACTTAAATTGTAAATTAAATTATAAAAACTATATGTTTTTCTTTATTGTCATAATATAGTTTTTAATTCTTATCTAAAAAGATATTTTTAATATTTTAAAAATCAAATCAAAAGTTAAAGGTTTAAAATTTAAAAGAATTATTCGGCATTAGAATTTCATGAAATCGACTAAAAATTGAAAAAAATTAAATATTTTGAAATATTATAAAAAAATATTTTTTTATCTGTAGAATAATTTGAAATTTAATTTAAAAAGAAAATTCTTAAATAAAAATTAATTAATTTATTTTTATTTATAAAAATTGATTAATAAATTAATATATTTTAAAGTTATTTAGCCGACCCAAGGCTTTTTAATGATTGCTTTTTGTCATCATCTTGTCAGGAGCCGTTAAAAAGTAAAATCAAGCACACGAGATTATGGTACTTCGCATTCAGACAGCAGAATCCTAATAACGTGTTTTGACTCGATTGGAAAAGAGAGTCAACGAAATATCTTCTAAACACGACATCGTTTTGACTGTTATATAATGACCAATCACTCACTACGCTACTTCTATTACAATCGTGTCTCTCTTTGCCTCTCCATTTGTCAACCTGGCAGATGGAGATGGAGAAGAGCTCATGGGACCAGTGGGTAGAGGAAGCACTTGCGAGGCTTGATTCACTCAGAGTTCTTCGTTCTCTCCGCCCCATTTACGTCTCTAACGACCCACACCAGTCAAAATTCGAAACTCTTGAAGGAGATTATGAGGTATTCGATGAAATGCAGCCATGGGATCGGTCCTCAGTTGAAATCTCGATTTCGGAGGAAACTTATCGGAAGTGGCTCCTTGACATTCATAGTTGTGGTACTCCTCTCCCGTTTCTCTTTGACTTGTTTCCCTTTTGCTCTTTTGCGTGTAAGTTTGGCCGTGTATTATATTGTTGGTGGGTGTTGCACTGGTTTCTTGTGCCTCGCTTGCATCAGTGTGGTTGTTTTCTTTAAAAGTTCTTTTCTTTCTTTATATTTCACCTTCTTTTTGTGGGTGAACGGTTTGTTTTCTGTTGGTGAGAAGTTGAATTGTGTGCAGGAGATGATGATGGTTATAGTAATGGACTAATTCCTCAAGTTGGGCGATTCAAGAAGCTACTTTTGTTCTCTGGAAATGATTATTTAGGTTTAGAATCACACCCCGCTATTAGGCAAGCTGCTGCAAAGGTTTGTTTTTTACTTAGCTGATGTGGACTTGAATGTTTTTCTCTGAGGCAGTTAAAAAGTGTTTTGAATTCAATCCTCAATCAGGCATCCCAAGATTATGGAATGGGGCCTAGAGGTTCTGCTTTAATATGTGGATACACCAATTACCATAGGTTACTAGAGTCCAGTTTGGCAGAGTTGAAGAAGAAAGAGGTACGGATTTTGTAGCTTTAAATTGTTTATATATTTGTATTCGCCCTTTGATTAGTGATAACTGCCATATTCATTAATAACTGTTTTGGTACACAACTTGAATCATCGTACGGACAGGGTGGGCATTAAACATAACACATGTAATTTGCAATCAATTTGGATGTTCTGCACATTCCTGGAACTTGCTCACGAAAGTAGTTATATTGGCTTATTTGGCTATTATTAGAATAGAAGTGGGGAGGAGATATCAAGATGATGAAATTGATACTAGCCATTTGAACTCTCCAAATGATTCATGACATAATTTACATTTATAGTTGTATATCCTTTGTAGCCTAATGTAGTTTCCTTGGAATACGTTATTTTGTAGAAGACTGATCTATATTGTTCTTAATTTGTGCAATAGGATTGTCTTCTTTGTCCTACAGGATTTTCTGCCAATATGGCAGTAATGGTAGCTTTTGGAAGCATTGGTTCACTTTTGGCTGAAACTGAAGAACCCTATAAAAAGGAAAAGATTGCCATATTTTCTGATGCGTTAAACCATGCTTCAATAATTGACGGTATTCGTCTTGCTGAACGGCAAAGGACTGTGGAGGTCTATGTGTATAGACACTGTGACATGTCCCACCTTAGTTCATTACTGTAGGCCCTTGTCTTATGTCAATTTACCGTTGTGCACCTTTTATGTTGTAGCTTGTGTTAGTCATATTTAACATCATGGGCATTCTCCTTGACAGATCAAGTTGCAAATGGAAGAGGAAAATTGTGGTGACTGATAGGTTAGTCTGGCTATTCTAGCTACTGAGATTCAGCAACTTCTTTCTTTCTTTCTTTATTTTCTTCTTCTGTTTTCCTTTTATAATTTGTATCTGCTTCTTTTCTGTATCCTAGTGTTTGCACATGTTATGTGCAAGTTGTTTTATTTGGGAAGTGTAATTCTGTGTTTTAGAAACTAGAGGCATTCTGATTAGTCAAACGCTAACCTGTTTCTAGTTTATATGTTACCTAATATTGTCTATTTTCAGCTTGTTTAGTATGGATGGAGACTTTGCACCAATGGCTGACCTAGTGAGTCTTCGGAAGAGGTTTGGCTTTTTGTTAGTCATTGATGATGTAAGTGTTCAGATTCTTCTGAGATACCATTTCAATCACTCTTTCCACATGAAGCAATTGAGATTTCACTCTATAGATTATGGAGCTATGAGATTTACTGCCTGCCGTCAACTGCCACTTTGTTGTCATTTGATGGAAATCAAGTTGAAAAGAAAGCTCAAATTTACTCAGAATTTTGTAGGCTCATGGAACATTTGTTTGTGGAAAGCATGGGCGAGGAGTTGCTGAGGAGTTCAATTGTGAAAAAGATGTTGACATATGTGTTGGAACTCTGAGTAAGGCTGCTGGATGCCATGGTGGATTTATAGCATGCAGGTAAAGAATTTCCTATACTTTCATTTAACTGTATCCATGGAACAAAGTAAAAAAAAAACGATAAAACCTATTTACTTTGTAATTCACCAAGGATAAGCGATGCTTCATCGCATTAGGTGAGCTGCTTGGACTTTCCTGCTTGGAATGGAAGTCTTTCTTAATGCTCCTCCAGAATGGTGTTTTTCTGTCTATCAGCTATTCCTAGTTATCTTTTGGCCTTTAAAAATTGGTTCCATCACTGATGATGTATGAGCAGCAAGAAATGGAAGCAACTGATTCAATCGAGGGGACGGTCTTTTATATTTTCAACAGCTTTACCAGTTCCTCTTGTTGCTGCTGCGCATGGTAAATGGTCATACTTTTTCTCTCTTTTTTCTTCAGGCAGTATGTTAGTTTGTTCACCTTTGGCTAGTTAGTACTGTTGGCCAAATCTAACTTAGTTTGTTCAAAAGAACTTGGAAGATGTGCATTTCCAATGGTTAATGGGTTATTGCTACAGTTTTCAGTGCCCCATGCCGGAACCCCTTCATGGATAGTGTTATGCGTCTAGTTTGTTTCTATATCTACATTAAGCATTGATCTCAATTCTAAATGTAGAAGACTGTATTTTGATGGCTAAGTGTTCCTTGTTGCATAAGTCATTACTAAGTGTCAGATAATGATCGCATGTATGCGAAGTTAAAACAACTTTTATGACATATTTCCTTTTTGATCATTTACCTTGTGTTGACAACTTGATTATGACCGAGCAGCAGCTGTGATGGTGGCAAAGAATGAAGTATGGCGCAGAAGGGAAATCGGGAACAGGGTACGAGACTTTCAAGTGCTAACTGGACTTCCCATCACAAGTCCCATAATTTCACTAATTGTGGGCAGTGAAGAGAAAGCCTTGCAAGCCAGCAGGTTTCCATCTAGGCCTTCTCTCGCTTTTCTCTCTGTGTATGTTTGTGAAATGTATATTCTGTAACAGCTCCTAACTTATTCTCACTTTGTGAATCAGGTTCCTCTTGAAATCTGGTTTTCATGTTACAGCGATACGACCTCCAACAGTGCCTCCAAACTCATGCAGGTTGTGCTTCAAATTCTTCATTGCTCTTTCAGTCCTGGTTACATATATATAAATACATGTGGTTTTGTTTGGTATTCGGGTTCAAATCCACTGTTTACTCCATTCCCTGATCCACTGGTATCGATTCGTGTTACTAAGAGGTTCTACACTTAGTAGCAACATACACGAGCTCCCTTTAAAGTAGAGCTAATTCTCCATTTCATAAAGCTGATATAAGGTTATGATTTAGGTTGAATCCTACCCAAGGAGCCATAGCTATTCAAGTTGATTATTTCTTTTCCATTTCATGAGCTTTTGGTAATAATTCTGGCTCGTCAATAACTTCATATCAAGTATCTTGAAACAGGTTGCGGGTGACTCTCTGCGCTGCCCACACATTTGATGATTTGAAGAAACTGACAGATACATTATCCTGCTGCATTAATTTTGAAGACATTAGAGGCAATCGTTTAAAGGGTCATGCTAAACTATAGAACTCAATCATTGTTCATGATCTGTTAGCATTCCATTGAAAAAGTTTTACCCTTTAGGCCATTCTTTAAGAAAGCCTTAACGTTTTTAAGCAATTATGTTACAAGTATTTAGTGGGATGGTTAGGGTTCGAGTTCCCATTCTTTAAGAATCGGTTCCTCTGCCTCTTTAAATTGATAGGAACAACGTTGCAATTTATCAAAGGGTCAATTCTTGTTGCCTTTCATTGAAATGCCAATGCTAATATCCCTTATAATTTATATATTAAAAATCAGATTGAATGTCAAAACCGTTAAGACGAGAGATATATAATAAATATTAAATAAATTGAAGATCCTAGATTTTGTGTATCAGCGAGATTTATTTTGGGTGTTGTCGGAATTATCTTATTGTCGTCCTTATTTCGAACTACAAATTTTGATTATTCTTTGCCCTCCTTTAGATCATAATTACTTGCAGTTCTTCTCAAAGTTGCAGACAAAATTAGAGTAATGTCTGGAAAAATCAATATACTATTTATTTATTGAAAAGAATGCAACAGCTTGAATCATAATCTCCGCTTAAATCCTACTTCACTCTTTTCTTGTGCTTTCTCCGTCTCCTGGAAACAGTAAACTATAGAATAACCACATGAAGTAAAAAACCTGTAACATCTGTCACTTGTTATATTGGGGCTTTGATGGTTCCCAATTTCCATAGATGTGATAATGGAGTAATAATAATACCTATTAATCTGTTTAACCCCGTTTAGATTTGTCATCTGATGAGGGGTTAGATGCAGCCAGGGCTAGCCAAGTTCCTCCACTGTCTGAGTATCCCCTTTGCTGCTTCTCGTTGAGCTTAGCTATTTCCTTCAATTCCTCATTGGACTGGCTCATAACCTGTGTTCTGGTTGACAACTGGTGTAGAACATGCAAAACAACGGAAGACAATCAGAGGTTTATAGTCTAACGTAAGCTAAAGGAGATTTAGCAACATGGGTTATTAAGAGTTTTGGTCTCTGTGCATACCCATTGCTCTGTAGAAGTTGCAGTCGAGGTTTGTTGTCGTCTATGATAGGTGACAGGGTAGGATGAGGTCTGACCTTGAAAAAAGTTATCTTTTTGATCGTTGGGAGATTCATTGAGGTTTAAGCCAGTGACGGTACTAAAAGCAGAGTTGTTGGTGCTGCTGTTCTCATGTTGAGTGTGGAATATTTCGGGGGTTGAAGGAACTAGTTTTGCAACAGTCATGGATTGAGGAACAGTGACGAGCCTTTTGTCAGGAAGTGGCTTCACAGGTGACAGAACGAGAGCTTGTGTTGCAGATGTGGACGAAACAGAAGGAGGTGTACGAATGGCGTGATATTCTTCGAGTTGGACCATAAACTGAGAGGAAGGAAAGGTCGTGTTTGGCCACAGGAAAGTCCCCTGAGGCTTGCATATCCTGAATCCACCCTTCAACCTCTGTATCTTCGCTGCCTTGTCCTCTACTAGTTTTGGTGGTTTTCTAATATGTAGATTTTCCCCTCCGCCGTGACAATGTGCTTTTTCCGATGACTCCCCTAATATCATTACTTTCCTGTTCTGCGAAGGGCTTTGTTCCTTCATCTCAGTTGATAGTGAATCCGATGATACTCCGAAAGATGCTTGTATCACCGTCCTGTTTGACTCTTCCACTTGTGTTTTTAGTTTTCCCATTTCCTCCTGGAGCAAGCACAGTTCAGGAAATCCTTTCACTCAATCTCATTCATCACATCTTTAGTCAAAACATTAAAAGTTTCATCAAACATACTGTTCAGGATGGCATTTAGAGTATTATATTGATGTTTAAGGAACAATAAAGTGGACAAACTTCATGATTAATCACTCAGCTTAGAATGATATATTGACAAAATTTAGCAATTTAGTGGATGATACCAAAATATGTACTTATGGCTAGTGTTTTGTATTTCGTACCCGGTCAGTACTGTTACCAAAAATCCAATACAGTATTGACAACTATTCTATTAGAGGCAAATAAACCCACTTCAAATGTATGCTTCCGTACCTCCATCCCAGTCAAAGATTGGGAAATTTCCAACAATTGCTCCTCAAGCTTAGCCTTTTTGTTTACCAAATCAATATACATTTCCTGCATTAGGAACTGATTAGATACATTTGTGCATTGTTGGTCAAAGTATGCAATCCAACTTATTGATATACATACATACCTTTAATGGAATTAAAAAGTAGTCTTGCTCTATGTTTGTACTAGCAACATCATAGAATGGTGTGGTCTCAACAGCTTGTTCCTGGTCTTGTTTCTTGGATACCAACTCCTCAATGTTCCTGTTTTATGAAGCAACACAATCAATAGGAATTTAAGTGAATACAATACTATATTCAATAAAGAATTATGATTTACTTTTTGATCTTATTCATCTCTTCCTTGAGCTGATTGATCTCCTTGGCACAAATCGGATCTCGGGTTGGGTTATCGCCGGGTTTCCACCCGGGTGGTGGGATCCAATAAGGATCCTGAATTCCAGCCTCCTTCCTGATATCGACCAAATCAGCATTCTCAAGCCAGTACTCCATTGCTCCATCTGCATTGTGCCTCCTCCTAAACCTCTCTTCTCCCCCTGGTGCTATTTTTCCTGACATGTGCTTCAACAAATGGTCTAACAGACCCGTATCACCAATCAACCTCCTGGCTTGAGCTCTCAGTGCTGGCCTCAATATGGGTCTCTCGATCACTGCTCCTTGCTCTTTCATTATCTTCAGCATATTCACCTCTGCCTGTTTATACCTCTCAGTAGACCATCTTTGTATGGAGGTTTTGACCTCTTTGTTCTTCCTCTTCTGTTTGCAGATCGCAACTTGATTCTTCACTTCACGTTTTGGCCTTTTGATTATCTGGGTTATGCTCATAATCTCACGGCACTTTCTCTTGCCATTCTTCCTAACATCACCTTCCTCATCACTCTCTTCTTCTTCTCCCTCTTCATTATCATCACTTGATTCCTCTACTCTCTCCTTCTTCGATTCACGCGTAACATTACAAGGCACAATCGCTCCACACTCATTGCTCTCCTCATGATGCGTCAAAAACTTAACGTGCCGGCGTTTTCCCCACTTGACCATCCCCTTCCCTTTTAGCTCCGACCACAGAGAACCCTCTTTCGAGACCACAACACTCCTGGGACTCGAACTCCAGAACCGCCAAGAGTTTCTCTTCTCAGTAAGTTCATGAGGTCGGATTCTCCGGTAAAGAGCTTCAGCAGCGACCTCCGACCCAATAATATACCTCTCGTCCAACGCCGGCAGCTTCTTGAAGTTGACATCGGACTTCCCACCATAACTACTCTCGTCGAAGAACGCTGTCAGAGAATGCAAACTCGGGTATCTCAGAGATACTCTCATCCTCGTCTTCTCATTCACCTGCAAACGATAAAAAAACACCAAATTAGCTAAGCAAGCTGTGACCGCCAATGGCGAAATGGGGTACGTTGAAATGACTCACCATGACGATTCTGATACACTTGACAAGGTGATGAGGTGATTTGGAAGGGAGCTTGGAAGGATCAATCTCGTAGAAAGAGCTCACTTTGATATGGTCAGCAGGATCCTGAACCATGAAACTACTCTGAGTCTGAGCCATTGTAGTGAGAGTGTGTGTGTGTACTGTGTACAAATCAAAAGCTTTGATACGAACCAGAAGCAAATAAAAAGAGAGGGAAAAAAAAAACAAAGGTGTGTACTATACTACTACTGCTATTACACTCGTCTTTGGATGCAGTGTAGTACACGCGCATTCCTTCTCAGATCGTGTGGCTTATAATCATTCATCAGAATTTCTTGTTACTTTAACGCAGACAAACTTCTCTCTCTCTCTCTCACCTGCGTTACAAAACAGAAACATAATAATAGCTTTTCGATTCTGTTTCCTTTCCAAGTAACCAACCAACTTGGACGTGTGGGTTTCCCACGCACATTTGATCGAGTGAAATACACGTACTAACGATATGGTAGCATCATCGTCGTGAGAATGAAGCAGCGGCAGAGTGAGATAATGCATCTGCGCTGCACACGATCGGTAAAAATAACAGGACCAGCTTAATTAATTATATAAACAAAAAACACTAAAAAAATATTAATTTTTTCAAAATTCTGTAATTATTATTTTATTTTATTTTAATAATAATAATAATAAGAAATAGCGAGAGAGAGAGAGAGAGAGAGAGAGAGAGAGAGAGAGTAGTATTTCTGTTATGAGTGCAGATGAGGCGGCGGTTGCATTGTGTGCTTGGGGAGAGAATTTGGTTTGCCGTTAATGATGATCACTGCACGTGATTCGCCTCACGTGGTCCTTCTCCCTTTTATTTATTTATTTATTTGATTATAACAGCTTCCGAAATTTTGCATTTCTACCGGTTTAGAACATCCTATTTAGGTTGGGGCGTATCACTTACTGGGAATACATACTTTTTTTATTGCAATCCTTTTTTTTTATTACGATTGTTTGGTTGTATAACATAAAAGTATGTTTTTAGTAGCTATAATTTTTTTGGCAATCAAAATATAGTTTTTTAAAAAACTCAAATTTTGAGCTTTTTTTTTTTTAAATTCAAGTAAAATTTTCAGTTCAATTAATGAACTTATTTTTTAGTTTCTTTTATCCTTACGTTTTACATATAATTTTTACGATACTCACAAACTTATTTTCATGTTTATTTTGATATTTATATAATATTATTTGATTTCTTATATATTTTAATATTTATTTTTTATATTAGTTTTACTTATGTTATAATTATATAAAAGATTTGGTTACATATATTTTCATTTATGTTTTGTATGGTTTAAAATTATATAATAATTAATATATTGTGCTTTTTATTAATTTTTAAATAATATTTATATGCATTTATTATAAAATAAAATATAGTTAAAATTAATAAAAGTACTTTATATTTTTATGTTGTCAAACAGACTATTATATAAAACTCTTTCAAAAAAGCTGTTTTTTAATTGACAACTAAACAGTCAATTAATTTCTTAGACAAATTCTTCTAAAAAAGCTCTACTAATAAAAACTCTACTGATATAAGCTCATCCAAATAAGCACTTAATCTGGTTCACATATTTATGTAGACATTACATAAATGGATGAATAAAATTTAATGAAATATGGTAAGAATTAGTTAATTGGAACAGAAGATCTGATCTTTTTTTGCCATTTCTTTATCGACTAATTCATTCCGATAAATTGAAAAACAAAATCTAATTAATTATGCATTTTTTGGTTAATCAGTTCTAAAATTTTCAATTTTCAAAATTTTAATCTAATATCTAAATTTTTAATTGCGTGACCAACTTTTAAAATTTTGACAGCTCGACTTAAAACATTTATTCCGTTTAGTAATTTATTGATTTTAGTAGCAAATTTTTTTTTGTACATGAAATATCAATGTCTATGTGAAAAAATAGTAGGCATGGTTAAATTGGATTAGAAAGAGAAATTTTTTATCTGAATATATATCATAAACAACAATGATTTCGTGAGCCAGATTAACAAATTATTATAAAGCCCAATGTTTTGATGAATTCTACCGTTATAAAAAATAACTTATAAAAAGTTGTCAATCCGAGAATGTTTTAGTTAAGATCTATATTTGGTCATATAAGACTGTATTAGGTGTCCGGTAATGTTAAATAAAGATGAAAAACATAAGACTGCGTGCGTATTATTAAATCTTTTCAGTGAAACTTTTGTTGTTGTTATATTAGATAAGACAACAAATGGATAAAAAGTAGACATTTTCTAAGCAAATCACTTGAAATTGATTGCAGATGGGTAGGTAATGATAGTGATCATTTTCGACTGATCCTGAGGTCTTTCGGCTTTCAAGGTCTGAATGTGCCTGCGCTGCCTTAGACAGAGGGTATTGGTGATTTACTCGAACCTTCAATACACCTGAAGCAATCTTGGCAAAAAAATCCATGGAGGTTTCGAGCAGGTCTTCCCGAGTAGTGATGTACAGCATCAGAGATGGCCTTGTCAAGAACAGAGACGTCGCCCCAAGTTCTGGCAATGGGACGGGATCCGGCGTACCAGATGACTGCCCGAAACTCACCATGTCTCCCCTAAGTTTCAAGCAATCCAATGATCCCTGAAAAATTATTGCTTTCCCCATGAGTGACAAGAAGTTTCAGAAGACTCTGCTATAACCATTTTGATTGAAACCAACTGAGATGAATCAAAGCTGAAAGGTAGGACACGATATATGTCAGATTGCCAAGCCTACTCAAACTAAGTGGAGCAGCAGCTAATCATAAAACATAAGTTGCTACAAAAGTGAATCCTAACAGAAACAGAGGATTCCATGGCCTGAAATGTGTCCTTACCCACAGAATCATAGACAACATCGACTCCTTTTCCTGATGTTATCTCCTTGACACGGGCGACAAAATACTCCCCTTTGTAGATTATCACGTGAAGACGTCCATCTTCCTTGGCTTGTGCTGCCTTTTCCTTGGTCGAGACAGTTCCAATGACAGTGGCACCAAGGGCAGTCGCCCACTGACATAATAATGAACCCACTCTACCTGCTGCTGCATGAACAAGAACAGTGTGCCCAGGTTCAACCTGTAGTAGAAGGAGAATTCACATCACCCATTTTTCTCCAATGAACAAACTTTTATGAGTAATGATTAATGTAGTACTGAAACTAAGTATTCCGCAACAGTGGGAAGTGAACTAACAAAAGCTTGCTTATAACATGCCTTAAAGCAACGATGCAGTAACATCTGAGCAGTCATGCCTTTACTTAGGACAGAAGCTCCAACAATAGGATCAATGGAAGGAGGAACAGGAACAACTTTATTAGCAGGAAGGATCTGCTCTTCAGCATATGAACCCATACGACTACCAGCATAAGCAACAATATCTCCAACTTTTACATCAGAGAGTCCAGGACCCACAGCCACCACTTCTCCAACAGCCTCATTACCTGAAACAATAAATAATTCTCAATATCTCAAGGTAAGAGAAGCTTTTACAGTCAAGAAAGAGCTAGTGAAAACACTCTAAACGAAGAAGACCAGACCTATAAACATCAAAAAATAAAGAATCCTAAAAGTAATGGACCTCATGGGTCTGGCCTCACTAGATAGCCTAAGCTTAGGGATTAGGTCCTGAGTTTCAATAACACTTTTTTTTTTTTTTTCGGTATAAACCATCCGGTTTTCGGCACCACGTGAATGTTCGACTAATTCGGACTCGCCGGGAGCTCGCACTAAGCGGTAAATGGCTGGCCACGAGGAATGTTCCATTCCCATGGATGGGAGTCGAACTCCTAACCACATGGTTAAGGGGCAGAGGTGAGCTTACCACCACGCCACCCCTTCGTAGCCCAAATCACCTTCCTATAGAGAAAGCTGTAAGCTTTTAGTCCTAAGTAACAATGTCTGCATCACGAAAATTGAAGGGCTCCTCGTACAAATAATTGAATTTTCGAATTGAAAGGGTACAGAACCATGAACAGGCAAGACATTATCGAACCCTTGAAGAAGCTCAGAAATTAAACTAATTCCAACTGAACTACAGTGACAAAAATGAAAAAGATCGAACCAAATAAAAGCATGGAAGGAGCGAAAGAGAGAAACCTCAGGACCACCAAGCTCATGAACCCTCATACCTTTCACCATTTGCTACTGGGTTTTGCAGCTGATACTGTAACAAGCTCTCTCGCAACCAACCTTTCTTGGTTTAATATCGTAATGAGGCTGTGCTTGTTGTTTACCAATTTTCCAATGAAACTCGCCCACCTTAGACTAGGACGTAGGAGTGGCAACGACAGTGAGCTAATGCTTTGTAGAAACTTGTGTCTTAATCAACCTGGTTGGGTCGGCAATATTGGGAATATTGGGCCTGAATTCAATGTGACGGGCCGATCGATCGACCACACACCCACGGCTTAATTTGAGTTTAATCCACATTCACAGCCCATCAGCATGAGAAAACCTCCCATGCACGTACGTGAGAAACGTAAGGACCTAAAACCTA
>JANJEY010000006.1:74425737-74441416 GCA_024703695.1 Erythroxylum cataractarum | reverse complement strand
TGAATAGAAGTGATATATGCGATTTCAGTGTGATTAATTGTGAACTATGTGTTCGAATGTGCTTATTTGGGATTGATCGTGTTGCTAACATTGTTTCATTGTGGCATATACATTCTATGCATGAATGCATGATCAGTTAATGACAGTTGAGCAGAGCAGCCACCGAGAGCTTAAATCTCAATGTATTTGGGCCTCGAGCCTATATTGATTCAGAGCCTTGGGCTCAACGATTAATGCGCCCAAATTGGGGCAGTTTTAGGCGCTCGGTCACAACAACAAAATAATAGGAAAAGTGTTACATGGAAGGGGTCATATGCATTTGATAATTATAATCAGGTGATTGATTGTGACACATAAACATAAATTGTGCCAACTATCGGCAAATTGATTGTGTTATATGCATACTTGCATAAATGATGTGATAAATTGTGGCATAGGCAGTTCATACGTTAACGCATGAACAGAAAATAACAATTGTGATCGGAACAACCACCGATTAGAGCTTTTAGCTCAATGTATATATTTGGGCCTCGAACCCACAGTGATTCAGAGCCTCTGGCTCAACGATTAATGAGCTCTTATTGGGACAGTTTCAGAGCCTCTAGCTCAACGATTAATGAGCCCTTATTGGGACAGTTTTAAAGCCTCTGGCTCAACGATTAATGAACCCTTATTGGGACAGTTTTAGAGCCTCTGGCTCAACGATTAATAAGCCCTTATTGGGACAGTTTCAGGCGCTCGGTCACAACACTAAAATAAATTGGGAAAATGTTACATGCACACGTCTTATGCATTTGATTTGAAATGCTTTTGATTGCATGAAAGGTAAAATGCCTTATACTGATGTGACAATAAGCATAAATGTGAAATTATGAAATAATTGTTATATGCCTGAGTGTTGTATGATAATGGCTGTTATGATTAGAGTCGCCACCGATCAGAGCTTTTAGCTCAATGTGTGAAAATGAGCTTTGAGCTCATAAGTGATTCAGAGCCTCAGGCTCAACGTATAAAGAGCCCTATATCCATCATCGGGTAAGGGACATATATTAATGAGCCCTATAAAGGGACAGTTAGGCACTCGGTCATAGCCAATTAATAACAAATGGGAAGTGAGTCTCATATGCATATATTGATATGAAATGTATGAATGTGAACTTCTGAGAATGTGAAAATGTGAAATTTTGTGAAAGTACATTATGAAATAAAACTAAATGTATGCAAATTGTGAAATGTGATCCAATATGCAACAATGCGATTATATAATGGTAAATTGATGTTGTTGCAAAGATTGAGAGGACCATCGATGATGGTCACTCATTGAGTTCGCAAAACTCACCCAACATTTGCACTTATTTTTCAGGACTCAGAAGAATACCCCGTAAGTCAACGGGCGTATAGCGACCGCTGGTGAGTGATAAAAGATGTCGGGATCAGTTGCGTCTGCGTTAGAGTAAAAAAAATTGTATATTAAGGTTTGACTAAGTGATGTAGCACGCCACCCTCGTAGAGCACGGACTCGGATATCACTATCGATGTCGTGTTCGGGTCTTACGGGAGTGGAGTGTTACACTCAAGCTAAAAGGTAAAATCTACCATTAAGCAATTAAATCAACCATACTTTATGGGGTAGATTATTGGCCCATCAAACAGGTGTATAGTCATAAGTTAATGATGACAAATATGAGGATGCTCCGTTGGATATATAACTATATAAGAAGAGATAAGGTCAAGAATATAGTAATAAGAGATAAATTGAGGATTGTTAATATTAATGATAAATTAAGAGAGACAAGACTTAGGTGACTCGAATATGTTAAGTGAAGACATCCTAATACTCTAATGGAAAGATATAAGAAAATCTTATTTAAGGATTGTAAGAGAAAAAGAGGAAAACTTAAAGAAGAACTTATGAGAGGTGATTAAGAAGGATATGACTCTACTAGAGCTTACTAAGGACTTGGTTCTTAATAGAAAACTTTAGTGAACTAAGATACGGGTAGAAGATCCTACACAGAGGTCCTTCTCTCTCTTTTTTTTATAGGTCTTATGAACCTTTCCTTTGATTTTTGTGTCTTATTTTTTAGCACAAACACCTTTATCTATAATACTTATTTATTTATTTTCTTTCTTGTTTGTTTACTTATTTGCTTGTTTTAACTTTTATTTCTATTCTTACCCTTCTTACTTCTTACTTTTTTCTTTTTATTTTTATTTTGAATTTCCTTATTCTTATTTGATTATATCATTTCTTTTTAATACAAGAATTTGTTTATCAAACATATCTCAATTTTTTTTCTTTTTTCTCTTTTTTCTTATGGTTTTATCGGAAATAGTGTCTTTATTAGTTAAGAGTAAAGTTACTAGGAAGTTGTTGTAGACATATTGATATTATTTGGATTAGAAAAATGATTAATAGTTTGGACAACATATCCAAATAAATATTATGAGAGAAAATTGTCTCCTTTGTAAATCTACTTGGTTCGACTTGCATTAATTGAAGCTTAATGAATGATCGTGGTTCAATTGATGAAAATTTTAATTCCATTTTAAAAAGTCGTTATTCATAGTTATAAAATGATCATCATCACACCTAGTACGAAATCCCACCATAAAGCAGGGTCTTGAGAGATTTCATAGTATGTAGCCTTATCCCTACATAGTACGCAATTACACTAAAACGATGGAAGAAATTAATTACATGACCCCATTACTTGCAACTTCAATTGCTCCCTTAATCCTTTTAAAATTGAGGGAGATAGAAATTTCCATTTTAGTATGACTAATGAATTATCTAGCTTTTGTTGCACATTGACTTGGTCGATCTTCGATGCATGGGTCGACTTTTGACTTGGTCAAATAATCAAAAAGGAAGCATGTTAATCCCCAAAAAAAGCTTGACATAACTATGGTAAACTCCATATGGTTACAACATTTCTCACACTCTTTTGTTCACTTTGGAGAACCCTTGACCTTTGATCATTCGTCCATGCACATTCAACAGTTGTTGGCCTATCCACAAACAACCAACTCTTTACTGAGGTCGTGTTGAAATTCTTTGAATCTACTAAAATGTGTCATGTGATTAACCATGCCTACATCTGTCTGGTGCATAAGAAAACTCATCCTTACGACATGACAGACTTTAGGCCTATCTCATGCTGCAATGTTATATATAAGATAATATCAAAGCTACTTGCTGAAAGGTTAAAGAGAGTGTTCTCAGCTGTGGTTAACCCCACTCAAAGTGCCTTTCTTCCTAAAAGAAACCTTGGTGATAACATCCTCTTACAGGAGCTGATGCGGGAATATCATTCGAGTAAGCATATGTTAGTGAATATATAAAACCAATCCAGTTGGCCTCATACAACAATTTAAGTTATTGTGATGAAATGGTCACTTAATATGGTATCAGAGCTTTTGTGACCAAGTGGTCATGAGTTCAAATCCTACCACCTGCCTATTATTCAGTACAAGGTAGAGTAAGTCTGAGCAAGTTTCAAGCCCAATTTAACAGTTGCTTGATTAAGATCGACTCTTTAAAGCTTTTGATACAGTCAATTCATTCATCTCTGTCTCAAAGCACTTCATTTGCCTACATAATTTATTCGATGGGTCATGGATAAAGACAAAATGAACAGAGTATATTATGTATAACAGACCCTCTAGGTGAGGGGAGTCAAAATAATCTATTGTTATATATATACAAAAAATGAGGGCAATCCCTCCTATATCATTGGGATTTGACAAATATAGCGAATAAATACAAATATGTCAACTTATAATTAAGAAAGATTTTCTTAACTTATAAAAAATGCCATTGTTTCCTTGATTGTTGCAGGTCCATTGCTTCTCCACGCTCAGTTGATTCTTTTGTAATAGACATAACCATTATCTTCTATGCTTCGCCTCAAACTAGAACGAGGCATTAAGGAAAGTCTTAGTTTGTTCCGTAAATCCATAAAAATATAGTGTGGTAAAGGTTTTGTAAAAAATCAGCTAATTAAGCTTTGGATGAAACAAAGTGAGCGACAAGATTGCCCATTGCAACTTTTTCTCGAACAAAGTGGTAGTCGAGCTCAATATGTTTAGTTTGACCATAGAAGACTAGGTTCACTATCATATACAAGGCACTTAGATTGTCACAATGCAAAATGGGTAGTTTAGTGAGCACGATACCAATATCTCGAAGAAGATAAGTGAGCCAAGTTAACTCTACCGTTGTGGAAGACATGGATTTGTATTTAGCTTCGACATTTGATCGGGCTACCATGGGTTGTTTCTTTGCATACCAGGATAAGCAATTTGCCCTAAGAAAAGTACAATACCCAGTAGTGGGTTGTGTAGTTAATGGACAACCAGCCAAATCTACATCAAAGAAAGCACAAAGGTCCAAAGTACTTTGGGAGGTGATATTCATTCCATAGTTGAGTGTGCCATTGATATAGCGTAAAATGCGCTTAACGACTTGATAATGTCCCATGGTCGGCCCATGCAAGAATTGACAAACAAAATTTACCGAAAAATAATATCGGGTCTCGTTATGGTGAGATATTGCAAGCCATCAACAAGACTTTGATTAAATGTTGGATCATTAAAAGGTTCATTGCTAGTTGATGTAGTACGAACTTTGATATCCACTGGGGTGGAGATGAGCTTGCATCCAATCATTTGTGCTCTCTCGTGTAAATCCCTGGCGTACTTAGATCGAGAAAGAAATAGAATAGTAGATTGTGCATGCTCTTCTATGCCAAGAAAATAATGAATTGAGCCGAGATCTTTAATAACAAACTCAACGCCAAGTTTGTTAAGAAACCAATCCAAGAAAATAAGGTTGTTTCCTGTTAAAAACATATCATCAACATAAATAAGAAACAAACGTGTGCGTCTGGGAGAGTGGCAAATAAAAACTGAAGGATCTGCAATGCTGCAAAAGAAACCAATTTCTAAGAGAAAACTACTTAATCGATCAAACCATGCATGGGGGGCTTGTTTGAGTCTATAAAAAGCACGTTTGAGTTGACACACATATGAAGGGAATTTTGTGTTCTGAAAACCTAGAGGTTGCTCTATGTAGATGGGTTCAAAGAGATAACCATGTAGGAATGCATTTTTTACATCGAGTTGATGAATAATCCATCCTTTCGTGACATCTATGGATATAACAGTATGTATAGTCCCTGACTTGACCACTGGAGAAAAAAGTTTCTAAGAAATCCAATCCTTCAAGTTAATGAAAATCCTTGGCAACAAGACGTGTTTTAAGACGATCTAAACTGCCATCAAATTTTATCTTAGTTTTGAACACCCACTTACAACCTACCATATTCATATGAGGAGTTCGTGGAACAACATCCCATATGTTGTTAGCATTCAGGGCATTAAGCCCATCATGCATGGCTCATAACCAACTAGGATGTCATAAAGCTGAAGCTATTGATTTTGGTTTTATTGGAATTTCTACATGTATGTTAACATAACGAGGGTTTGGTTTTTTTATACCATCTTTCAATCGAGTAACCATAGGATGGAAAGAAGTAGAATCATTAGTTGATGAGGGGCACTGCAACAAAGAAATGTGCCTATTTGCAATAATATTTTCATTAGATGAATGGTTTACGTCAGGGGACATCACCTGTTCTTGTGTTAATGGAACATTATCATTGGAGTTTTCATGTAGTCTAGGAAGCTCAATGTGGCCAGAGGCATTTGTCTCATTACAAGGTAGAGTTGTCTCAATACTGGGCAGCTCTTCATGAAATGTAGTCAAGGGTTCTGTTGGTGTAGATAGAAAGGGATTTGGTGGCTCATCGTGTTGATTATTTGGTTAAGAACTGAATAACTCTGCAATTTTGATGACCCAATTGTATTAGTAAAATGTGTAGGATCACAATTAAAGTCGGAAGAGGAATCAACTTCAAGAAAATTAATCCACTCATGATAAGTGGTCATCTCACCCTCATGTGATTGGGGGCTATATAGCCCGCTTGAATTTTTAAAAGAAAATTGAGACTCATCAAAAACTACATGTCATGAGACAAAGATTCTACTAGTTGGTAGATACAAACATTTATAACATTTATGTTTAGTATTATAACCAAGAAAGATGCATGGAATTGATTTAGGTTCTAACTTATGTTTTCTATAATCTCCTAAAGAAACACTTACAACCAAGAGTCCACTTATAGACTCTCCTGACTTCCGAAAGCTAAGGAACCGAGTGCCTTTGATGCTAAAAGTTTCCTCTCTGGTTGTTAACGATGCATGGCAAGTCCACGTTCAAGGCTCCACTACCCTTCTTGACCATCTCCCTCGGCTCTCTAATACGGAAGAGAAGGATCAAATCGACTGGGAGTTTACATTCAACAATTTACATTTCCAAACCGGCCTCTTCAGTTGCGTAACCGGCCCTCTCAAGGATCCAACGCTTGAAGAGATCCACTTGTCTTCTTAGTCGTCTTAGTTAGTTAAACTTCAAATCTCATGAATTCAAACTTTTCTGCTTGTGCAAATGTCAAATATGCAAGAGTGTCCAATACAATTATTATAAGTGTAATTTGTAAACTATTGACAATGACTTATTTTAATTTTTAATCAAACTAAAATGATTTTATTTTATGAAATAAATTTAAGTTAAGTCCATTCTTATCATAAATTCAACTAATTTAAATTTAATCAGTTAATTTTAGGTCAAAGTCAACCTAACTGAATTTGTTACATCTAATTATAATAGAGTCCAACACACTTGATTAAGATTTAGAATTAATACCGAATTAGGTTACATTCAAACTCAAAATAATTTTGACCGGCTTTAGTTAAAATATTTTTATTAATACAACAACAGTAGCATTACCCAGTAGAAATCTTGTTAAGAAATGGAGTTTGGGCTTTTAAAAAAATTCAGTAATATGCAACCTTATCTTTAATAAGTAGAGAGGCTTTTATTAATAATCAATATTTAATATTTAAATAATATGTAATTAATCATCATCTCCTACTTTGTTTAGATAATTGAAATTAATAAACTATTTTTTAGTTTTTCGATGATTCAACTTGATTCTACGGTTATCGTACAAGTTTAGTGAATCATAATTAATTTCGAGAGTTTCAGTAACTCGATCAAGATTACTATTTTAGTTTTTTAATGTCTTTTTATTATTAAATGTTTTTTCAACTTTTTTAAAATAAAATTCAGTCGGACCAAGCTTTGGACCAAGCTCGGGCCCAACGAAACATAATTAATAATAGAAGCTTATTTAATTTTTTTGGAAGACGTTAAGTTGAAAATTATAAAATTTTAAATTATTTAGAAGTAACATGGTATACATTTTTATTTATATCCCAAAAGATTCCCTATGTTTTTGGCCTTTATTCATCGTCTAGATTAGGCTGTAGATCCTAGCCACTCGACTTCCATAGTTCTTGGCCAATACGGTTGATGTGAACCAACGTTAGGTCTGTTCCATCTCACAACAGAAAGAGCTGGCAAAAGGGTCATGCTCTTTTGTCGAATTGCAGAGCTTTTTAAGTTAGGGATGAGAGCAACTTGTATGAAGAGTCAAAGTAAACAACTTGAGTCCAAGTCGGCCTTGTAATCATGGTGTTATCTCCAAGTCAATGACAGACAGCTCTTTCTCTTCAATTTTACCTCTAACTAATACCTGCGACTTCCAACTGTAGAACACCACTGCTTTTTCAGATAAAAGCAGGGTAGAGAGATCTTTCTTTTTTTTCCGCAGAGCTTGGAAGGCTAAACTATGGCGTCAGGATTAGCCATGACAAGCGAAAACGTGCAGTATAATGGCAAGATGACCATGTTTGTTGTTCTATCGTGCATGATGGCTGCCATGGGAGGAGTCATCTTTGGCTATGACATTGGAATTTCTGGTTTTAATACTCTCTTTCATGGAACTTTTGCTTTTCTGGTTGCTTTTCTTCTAGATTGAGATCTTTACCTATGAAAATCACATCCATGGATTCTACTAGTAATTGTTGTCTGATATCTATTTGTTTATAGATCTCGTTTGATATAGGATAAAGAACTAGCCACTGTAAGATCCATCACTAACTTCTGCCAAACTCCGTGTGTGAAGGTGGAGTGACTTCAATGGAACCATTTCTGAAGAAATTCTTCCCAGAAGTGTACAGAAAGATGAAACAGGATGCAAAGATTAGCAACTACTGCAAATTTGACAGTCAACTTCTGACCTCCTTCACGTCCTCACTCTACGTTGCTGGCCTGTTTGCTTCTTTCTTTGCCTCACCGGTCACCAGGGCGTTTGGCCGGAAGCCATCAATCCTCATAGGAGGCGCCGCTTTCCTCGCCGGCGCAGCACTTGGTGGCGCTGCAGTTAATGTGTATATGATCATTTTTGGTCGTGTACTGCTTGGAATTGGAGTTGGTTTTGCGAACCAGGTAGTGTCATACTAAATTAGAGATGTGTAAATGGAACCTATGGTTATGTGTTCTGAATATTCCTTATTGTGCAGTCAGTTCCACTTTACCTCTCTGAAATGGCACCACCAAGGTATAGGGGAGCGTTCAACAATGGCTTCCAATTCAGCATTGGAATTGGAGCACTCTCAGCGAATCTGATAAACTACGGGACTGAAAAGATCAAAGAAGGATGGGGTTGGAGAATCTCCTTAGCCATGGCTGCATTCCCTGCCTCAATCCTCACAATAGGTGCTCTTTTCCTCCCTGACACACCCAGCAGCCTGATTCAACGAACCGATGACCATGAAAAGGCCAAACATCTGCTACAGCGTGTGAGAGGCACTCAGGATGTTCAAACAGAACTTGACGATCTCATCGAAGCAAGCTCCATCTCAAGAACCATCGAACACCCATTTTCGAACATCATACAAAGAAAGTACAGGCCTCAACTGGTAATGGCAATAGCTTTACCATTTTTCCAGCAAGTAACAGGAATCAATGTCATTGCATTCTATGCGCCGGTACTCTTCAGAACTATAGGATTGAAAGAAAGTGCATCACTTATGACCGCGGTGGTGACAGGAGTTGTGGGCACTGTATCAACATTCATATCAATGCTTATTGTTGACAAATTTGGCAGAAGAGCACTCTTCCTATTTGGTGGCGCACAAATGTTGGTCTCACAGATTATGATCGGAGCAGTACTGGCAGCTCAGCTCGGCGACCATGGCGGAGTTGACAAAGGGTATGCATACTTAGTTCTGTTTCTGATATGCATATATGTTGCAGGGTTTGGATGGTCATGGGGTCCTCTAGGATGGTTAGTTCCGAGTGAGATATTCCCTCTGGAGATCCGATCGGCGGGGCAGAGTATCGTTGTGGCTGTGAACTTTGTGTTCACCTTCATAGTTGCACAGACTTTCTTGGCCATGCTTTGCCACTTCAAGTCAGGGATTTTCTTCTTCTTTGGTGCATGGGTTGTGGTGATGACTGCATTTGTACACTTGTTCTTGCCGGAGACCAAGAACATTCCAATTGAGAAAATGGAGGTTGTGTGGAGAGAACACTGGTTCTGGAAGAGAATTGTCGGGGATTGTGGTGAAGAGATCAAGGTGTAAGCTCCAATTTTGCTATACAAATTGCTTTATCATAGATGATCAAATGTATTTATATCTAACGTAATAATTAGCGTAAGTAACGTTATTTTAGTAAATTAAATTAAAACAACTTGAATATATCATTCTTGCTTATAATTAGAGATGACATTTGGGAGTGTCTCGACTTGGTTTAATATGAAATTAATGGATTCGACTCGATTTGATTAAAATTTAGTTTGAATTCGAGTTTTTAAAATATTTTTAGACTTTAAATTAAGTTTAAGTTCAAACTGCCTGATTTAACCACTTTAAATTTCAATATTTTCAAATAAAAATGATGTTAATTTGAATAGAACGACTCTATTTTTAAGTTTAAAATAAAAAAATCAACTTAGATTCATAGCGTAATCAAGTTTTGAATTGTCCAATTCTTCTAGGTTTAATTGATGTCAAATTTAAACATAAATATTTGAACTTGACTAAGGCGTATTAGCGCGATTCAATGTCATCCCTATTTATATCCTATGATTTCTAATAAATGAAAGAAAGTTTTCACCATTTGGGCTCTTAAACTTTTGTATTCTAACTTTTTATAATAAGGAAATTATAATTAATGAAATATTTAATAATTTGAGAAAATATATGAATTTATCCTTCGAGTTTTATAAAATTTTAAATATTCATAACTCATTTAAATTTTACACTATATAATCGAACATAAGAGTTTATGTTCTCAATTTTAGTGTGCCATCTATTTCGGTGCGATCCCAGTCGTCCAATTTTTGTGAGCTTTATTTATTAAATGAATAGATTTGAGTGGAATAGAGCAATGAAAACATGTAATATAATCTCTTATAATCGCACATTATAAAAAAGTGTTAAATAAAAATACAAAATATATAATTTTTGAAGGTCAACGTCGTTGCACTTGTCCTATCTTCAAATCCACATTAAATAAGAGGACAAGTCAATCATAAGATGAAAAGTTGTCCACTGAAGAATAGATGGCGATACAAAAAGAGCTCTACTGCTTCAATGGAGGAAGGTGCAGGGGCTGGCCACCATCACTCCCATGACCGCTCTTCTGTAAAAACCGTCTGAACTGCCTGTTAGTGTTAGTTCTGATTCTCTGTAATTTATGTTAGTGGGTTGTTAATCATGTTGTTTTTAGTAGCTTAATTTTAAGATTTTAGTTATATTTTATTTATTATATATAGGACAACATTTTATGTACTTACGGTGTAGTCTTTTCAGAATATAAAAGTAGTCCTTCTTAATTATTGTTGCTCAGTAAAAGCAAAGCTATCCTTCTTCGCAAACCTACTAACTATGTTTTTTTCTTACAATCTACAGCGGTATCAGAGCTTAAGCTATGAATAGCTCATTTCATATCATAGTTCCTGACTTGGATGGGAAAAATTACCTTTGGCGGAGTGCCCAGATGAAAGTCCTCTTTGACTACCATGAGTTGCTAGGGGTTGTAGAGCATGGTGTTGCAGATCTTGAGGAAGATGCAAGTGACGCATAGAGGACATCTCACCATGAGAACAAGAAAAAGGGTAAGAAGACCTTGTAACTGATTCATCAAGGTGTGAATGAGGAGGTTTTTGAGAAGATAGCAGCAGCGATTACATCTAAGGAAGCTTGGGACATTTTGATGATAACGTACCAAGGTGCTGAAAAGGTTAGGAAGGTGAGACTCTAAACCTTACAATGTCAATATGAACTTCTATAAATGGAAGCCTCTAAAACAGTTGTAGATTACATTAGTTGAGTGTTTGCTGTGTCAAATCAAAGGAAAATATATGGAGAGGAATGTAAAGAGCAGGCCAAAGTGAAAAATATTTTGTGTTCACTCGCCCCCAAATTTGACCATGTGGTAGTGGCGATTGAAGAAGCCTGTGATCTTGATTCAATGACAGTTGAAGAATTCTCAAGCAATTTGCAAGTTCGTGAGCAACGTATCAATGAGAAGCAAACTAAGAAACCAATTACATAAGCATTTCAAGCACATGTCACGATCAAGGATGAACAAAGTGGTGAAACAAGAAGGAAGGCAGGTAGATCCCATGGAAAAGAAAGAGGAAAAGGAAGAGGTAATTACTACTCCAATAACAAAACCAATCAGAATGATGACCTAGAAACATCAGACTCCAAACAACAGCAAAAGATTAGAGGTTGAGGAAAAGGACATAGGCGAGGAAGGTATGACAAATCTAATATTGAATGTTATTCATGTCACAAACTTGGTCACTATTCTAGTGAATGTAGAAACAAGCAGTGTGCTCAGCAAGCTCACTTTGTACAAGGAGATGATAGTGAAGATGGAGATCATACTCTTTTGATGGTCGCCGCTGCAAATGAAATGCCAAACTATCATACTTGGTTTCTTGATATTGGGTGTATTAACCACACATGCGGGCAAAAAGGAATTATTTATTGATCTTGATGAATCATTCTACACCAAAGTCAAATTTGCTAATGATAATACTATACCAACGATGGGAAAAGGGCAAGTTCTTATCAGCTTGAAGAATGGAGATCACAAATATATTTATGATATTTTCTATATGCCAAGTATGAAAACAAATTTGTTAAGTGTGGGTCAACTATTGGAAAAAAGGGTATGTCATGAATCTTCGTGATCAACAACTCTCCATTTGCGACAAAAGCGGTACATTTATTATTAAGGCACCTATGACACTTATGACTAGCCATCATATGTTCCAAATTGATATTTCCAGTGGTGTATATCATTGCCTTAATACAGTTGTTAAAGATGAGTCTTAGTTGTGGCATTTACAATTTGGGCATCTGAATTTTCATATGCCTGAGAATGCTTGCTCAAAAAAATATGGTCAAACATATGCTTATAATATTTCATCCTGAACAACTGTGTGAAGTTTGCATATTTGGGATACATCATAAAAAAAACCTTTTTCAGCAAAACAACAATAACAGTCATCCCATCCACTTGAGATTGTTTATTCTAATTTTTGTGGCCCTATGAACACTAAATCAAATAGCAACAACAAGTATTTTTTGACCTTCATTAATGATTTCACTCGAAAAATCTAGATATACTTTTTACAAAAGAAGTCAAAAGTCTTTGATTGTTTTAAGAAATTTAAGTCTTAGATTGTTTTAAGAAATTTTAAGTGTATGTTGAAAAACAAAGTGGTAGATTTATTAAAGTCTTGTGTACTAATGGTGGAGGTGAATGTACCTCTGACGAATTTAACAAATATTGTGAAGAACAAGGAATAAAGCATGAGGTCATTTGTTCATACACTCCACAACATAACGGTGTTACTGAACGAAAAACAAAACAATAATGGACATGACCAGGAGATTATTAAAAACAAAAAAAGCCCAATTCCTTTTGGGCAGAAGTTGTTTCATGTTCAGCCTACCTCCTAAATAGATCTCCAACAAAAAGGTGTTCAGAATGTCACCCCTACAGAAGCTTAGAGTGGTGTCAAGCCAAGTGTAAAACATCTTAAGGTGTTTGGTGCTATAGCATATGCTCATATTCTAGCAGAGACAATGGGAAAGCTAGATGATCGAGTTAAGAAGACCATCTTCATAGGCTACAAGAATGAAGGATACAAATTGTTCAATCCTTTGACAATAAAAGTGATTGTCACCCGAGACGTCACTTTTGCTGAAGAAGAAGTTTGGAATTGGAACTTAGATCATCATAAAAACTCTCCACTAAGTGTAATCTCCATCCTGCCTAAAGAAGTAGAAGTTCCAATTACAAATAGGGAAGACTCAAGCTCAACCCAAATTTTTTCTTTGCCACAAGTTCTAGTTGAACCTGTGAGGCCTAGACGACATCATCAACTACCAGTCCACTTGCAAGATTTTGAGGTAAGTCGTGATGATTAAATTGACGATGATTGAGAATTGATACACTTTGCTTTTTTTGCAGATCTTGAACCAGTAAACTTGGAAGATGCAATTCAAGATCCTAAATGGGTGAATGCAATGCATAAGGAGATTAAGGCAATTGAAAGAAACAATATGTGGGTACTTGTTGATTTACCAAAAGACCATAAAGTTGTTGACATCAAATGGGTCTTCAAAACAAAGTTGAAACCAAATGGTGAGGTGGAAAGATATAAGGCTTGATTGATTGCAAAAGGTTTTGAGCAAAGGGTTAGCTATGATTATCAAGAAGTGTTTTCTCCAATTATACAAATGAAGTTGTTAGACTCGTAATTTCCTTGGCGGCACAAAATCATTGGAAGATCCACCAAATGGACTTAAAGTCTGCCTTTCTAAATAGGCCACTTGAAGAAGAGGTGTTTGTTAAGCAACCTCTTGGATTCTTCAAGCAAGGAAGTGAAGAGAAGGTGTATAAACTAGAGAAAGCCTTGTATGGCCTCAAGCAAACACCAAGGGCTTGAAGTAGGCGAATTGATTCATTCTTCCTTGATATTAGCTTTAACAAATGCCCATCTGAACATTCTTTATATGTAAAGGTGAATGACTCTGGTAAAATGTTATTAGTGTGTTTGTATGATGATGATTTGGTTTTTATAGGCAAAAATTTAAAATGATTGAAGATTTCAAAAAGTCCATCATGCAAGTGTTTGACATGATTGATCTTTGCTTGATGTCATATTTTCTAGGTATAAAAATAAGTCAAAGCAATAATGGAATTTTAATCTCTAAAAAAAAAGTATCCTGCAAAAATTTTGAAGAAATTCAATATGCAAAATCGTAATCCTGTGAGAATCCCAGTGGAGGTTGGTATAAAATTGTTTAAGAATGGAGAAGGAACTGTTGTTGATTCAACTTACTTCAAGAAATTGGTGGGAAGTTTGAGGTATCTCATATGTACTAGGCCTAATATCTCATATGGTGTTGGCTTAATTAGTAGGTTCTTGGAGTCTCCTCATCAATCTCTTATGCAAGAGGCTAAGAGGATTTTAAGTTATCTAAAAGGCACTCATGATTACGGGTTATTTTACTCCTAATCAAGAGATTGCACTCTTGTAGGTTATTCTGACAATGACTAAGGTGGAGACTTAGAAGATCGAAAAAGTAGTACAAGCTATTGTTTTAAATATGGCAACACAACTTGTTTATAGTTTTCAACGAAACAATCTATTGTAGCTCTCTCAACATGTAAAGCTGAACATATAGCTGCAACAGCTAGTGCCTGTCAAGCCATATGGTTATGTAATTTGGTGAGCCAAATTGGTGCTTCAAAGAAAGGTTCTATGAAGATTTTTGTTGATAATACTTTTGTAATTAAATTGGCAAAAAATTCAATTGCACATGGAAGAAACAAGCATATTGACATGCGGTTCCAATTTTTACGAGATTTGGTTGAAAAACAAAAGATTGAATTAAAGTATTTTGAATCTAGAAACCAAATTGTAGTCATTCTAATTAAGTCGTTAAAATACGATACTTTTGTTAAGTTTTGAAGTTTGCTTGAGGTCGCTCCAAATTAGAATTAAAAGAGGGATGTTAATTAGTGATACTTCAAATTCTTCATAATTTATGTTGGTGGGTTGTTAATCATATTGTTTTTAGTAGCTTAATTTTAATATTTCAGTTATATTTTATTTATTTTATACAGGACAACTTGTTATGTACCTAGAGTGTAGCCTTTTCATAATATAAAAGTCTTCCTTCTTAATTATGCAAACCTACTAGCTATGTTTTTCATGCAATCTAGACTGCCACCGGAAAAATGGTGGGATGGAATCATAAGGTTACTCTTTCATCGGCATTTCGAGACAGCAGAGCTTAGAAAGTTATGAATGTTCAGGTCTGCTGGAGAATCATATTAAAGAACGAAGTTTTTTCGATTGATATAAGGTTTTGTCCTGTTAACTTTCGCTTGTTGTTTCTGTGTGTTTTTAGTGGTTGAGTGGCAGAGACACTCGCATATAGTGTGAACGTAAGAGTTGAGGAGATGGAGAAGAAGGAACCGGGTTCGGATCAAAGATCTAAATACCGTACCGTACTGGCCGGAAAACGGTACTGGTACGGTGATAGAAATACCGGGAGTAAATACTGGTGGGTACCAGCCGTTTTCGGTCGGTACCGGCCGATAGCCAGAATTCTGAAATTTTTCGGACTATTTCGGAAAATTTGATAAATCCAAGGACCAAATTGCAAATTC
>JANJEY010000006.1:74405459-74422845 GCA_024703695.1 Erythroxylum cataractarum | reverse complement strand
TGCAACTAATCATGAAAAAATGAATAAAAATAAATAAATTTAATGTCAATATAAAAATAAAATAAATTTATTTGCAACAGAACCAGGAACTGAACAGAGAACAAAACAAATAAAATATAATTACCGACATAACAACACTATAATATGCCAAATTAATTATATACAGATAATGGTAGGGCCCTATCACAAGATACCATATACAACATTAATATTTAATCTTTGGACAGAAATACTAAATTCTTTTTTTTTATCAAAGAAATACTAACTTCTAAATAGTACCTTAGTATAGTGATCAAATACTGGCAATAAGGCATGTCAAACAATAAACATTTCTTTGGATCGATTTAATGTTCACATATTATACTGAATAATTGTCACGCATTTACCACCACAAATGTATATGCAGTTCGGGCCAAATATAAACTTTCCTTTGGGTCAGTCCATATTCGCATGAATAACATGCACACAAAACTTTTTAACATTCTAAGTTAAGTTAATTTCACAAGAGAAGTTGCTTCGGCAAGATATTGCTTCAATTATTTAATTTCAAATGCTATATATTTCAACATATTACTCAGACACTCTCACTCTTATTTCTTCTTCTCACCTTATTTGATCTTTTAGGTACCTACTTTGTTCTTATAATAGTCTTAGTTTCAAAGATTCAAACTTTTGCCTATTTTGTGGTTACTTAATGTCTTCATCTATTTTCATTCCTTTTTGTTTTGTGTAAGCAAAGGCAGTGGGCATGTTAATGTCGTTATTTTTTATTTTTTTGTGTTAATTTTTTTTAAGGTTTGAAGTTATATTTAATGAGAATTAATCTTGTTTTATGTCAAGGTGTATTTTGGAACTAAATAAAAAGAACTGCGATAATTTTAAGATAAAAAGAGTTGAATTAAATATTAACCGTAATTAGACGTGGCCTCATGAAACAGTCAAAAATTATCTTCTTATCTAAAACATAATATTTATTTAAATTATTTTTAATTATTAAATCAAATATAAATTGATGTTTATATTTTGAAGATAATTTAATAATATATTAACAAAAAAGTTTATTATTAAAATAAAAAGAAAAATTTTATTGTGAGTATTCTCATGTTTTTGGATGGGTTGGTTAAAGCTTCAAATGAGTAGTATTGTTATGGCGCGAGTTACAAACCAAGACAATTTAATGAGTTATTAACACCTTGTTAAAGTGGAGAGCAGCGTTGAGGGGTTGAATTCACGTGGTTTTCAACGTGAATTCAACCCCTTAAAGATGATGTAATTAAATTCATAGTTGAAATCAATTCATGCTAGTTTTTTACTTCCAAACAGATGAATTGAATTCAATTCATCGGTTTCCAAACAGGGCGTAAACATTTATGTTCTTAAAGTTTTGCGCTCATAACGAGATTATAACTAATGAAATATTTAATGATTTGAGAAAATATACGAACTTATCCTTAGAATTTTATAATTATTTTTAAATAAATTCATAACGTTTAATAATTTATAAATTGAATATTAATCATTTTATATGAATTTTAGTACTAAACAGAGTTTTGGATACTGTTCTGTACCGGACGAAAATCGGTATGAAACGAGATGTCAGTTGTATTGGGAACGAAAGGTTGGCTATGCTGGATTTAAATATTAGTCAATATCGGCCCGTTTCGGACAGTACTAATCAGCACTGGTTAGTATTCAAAATACTGATTAAATACTAGCTGATATCAAAAATTTTAAAAAATATAGGGATCTTTTTTTTTCAAAATTTTCAAAAAATTTTAAACTCCCCCTATTATTTTCAAAAAAATTTAATTAGTTATTTTATTTACTTTAAGTATTATAATTATGGTAATTATTTTTTAAACAAATATTTTTATTACTAATAATAATTATAAATTAAATAAAACTTAAAAATAAATTATTTTTATTTAAATTTATTTAATATTTTATATAATATTTATTAATAATATATTAATAAAAATATTTTATTTTTAAAAATTAATAATTTAAACATGATTATTTATAAACTAATATTTATTATATATATTTTTAATTATTGAATCAAAATTTATTTGAAATTTTTATATTTTAAAATATATTTTAAATTTGACTATATTTATTAATAATTATTAAATTAATTTATAAATTAAATTAAAATTGTAATTATTATTTATTATTATAATTTTTAGAGACATAATTAAAAATATATAATACAAGTTATACAACTGTATAATATGGCAATGAACTATTTTATAATTTTTTAAAAAATTTAGAGAATATTTTATAAATTTAAAAAATTATCAAAATGCTATTCGGCTGATACCGATAAAATATTATACCAAAGCTCAATCCAAAGCTAAATTTGGTACGATTTTCGAAATAATAGCACTAAACCATTGAAAATTTTGCCAGATGAATAATTCTTCTCGTAAGACATTCTCTCGTATATAATCGCCCGTTATAAAAATTGTTAAATATAAATAAAAAAATTATAATTTTCGATCGACGACGTCGTTGCACTACTTGTCTTATCTTCAAATCCACATTAAAGAAGAGAACAAGTCATCGATCATAAGACGACAAGTCGTCCACTGAAGAAAAGATGGCGATACAAAATAGAGCTCTACTCCTTCGACGGAGGAAGGCCCTCCTGCGTGGCTCGCCACGACCGCTCTTCTCCGAAACTGTCTGAATTGTCATTGTGTTTCTGGCATTCTGATACCGGAAAAATGGTGGGTTGGAATCACAATGTTAATCTCTCATCGGCATTTCGAGACAGCAGAGCTTAGAAAGTTATGAATTTTCAGGTCTGCTGCAGAATCCTGTGAAAGAACGAAGCTTTTTCGATTGATGTGAGGTTTTGTCCTGTTAACTTTCGCATTTTGTTTCTGGGTGTTTTTCGTTGTCAAGTGGAAGAGATACTCGCATATAGTGTGAACGTAAGAGTTGAGGATGTGGAGAAGAAGGAACTGGGTCCGGTTCCATTTGAAAAATGGTAGCTTTAGTAACTCTTTTGCTTGTTTTGGCTTTCTAATAGAAGTGGAGCAATATTAGCCTTTAGTGGGAGATTATCTTTATGTTCATTGTGTTATTTTATTTTGACTATTCTCACGTAAACTGACTTAAATTTAGACTCACTATCAGTCAAGTAAGGCTGCTCCTCATGTTCTTTATAATCTTGTACTTTGAAAATGCTATCTATTATTTGTCTTATCTCTCTTTTTCTCTGAGCTTGGAGATTGGCCATGGCTGTAGGCTTAGCCGTAACTAGTGGAAGTGGGCAGTATGATGGTAGGATTACATCGTTTGTCATTCTATCATGTGGAATAGCTGCCATGGGAGGGCTCATTTTTGGCTATGATATTGGGATTTCAGGTCTGTGACATTAAAACCTATCATATGTCTTTCAAGCACGTAATATACATACAAATTGATTTTATAAGGAGCTATCTCTGTCTAGAGAACATATGGGATAAACCCCATATGGTTGAAGTATGAAAGTTGGAACCTTGTAATGTAGCTGCTTGCAGGGGATGCACTGCATGAATTTGTGAAGGTCAACTGCTCTTGAAAAAAGGTCATAGATAAACAACCAGACTCATGTTCCTGACTAAGTGGAGAAACATCATGTTACACCTTGATTTCAGCTTATTTTCTTGTTTTTTTTTAATATCTTATGATGCTTTATCAAAAACTTCAAACTAATTTGTAAACTCATGGAACTGATTGCTAAGGTGGAGTGACGTCGATGGAACCATTTCTCAGGAAGTTCTTTCCAAAAGTATATTTCAAAATGAAGGAAGACAGCAAAGTTAGCAATTATTGCAAATTTGATAGCCAACTTTTGACATCCTTCACATCATCACTCTATATTGCTGGTCTTGTTGCTTCCATCTTTGCCTCACCTGTTACTAGATACTTTGGGCGCAAACTATCAATCCTTGTCGGAGGTGCTGCATTCCTTTCTGGTTCTGCCCTCAATGGAGCAGCTTCTAACATATACATGCTACTTTTTGGCCGTATCTTACTTGGCATCGGGGTTGGTTTTTCAAATCAGGTGTGTTATGCCTGTGATAACTTATTAATTCAAAACCTTATCTGCATTTCTGTTCATATTGAATTGCTTATATCCTACACTAAAAGCTATTTGTTCAAGATTGCAAATTGGTGACTCTAATTACAACTTACAACTGATACTGTGTTTTACTTATAGGGGTTAAAATCTCAATGTGCATGCTTTCAAATTGAGAATGAATGGAAATGATTGTATCATGCATAAGGTGAAGTAACAACTTGAAAATCAATAGAAAGGAGTGTACAATTTCTGCTTTCTTTCATTTTTTTTATTAGTTGAGTTGTTGGTTACTGATGGAAGAGGATAGCTTACAGTTGAAGCTAATGCTTCTTATTGAAGCTTACGCAAATGAGATGAATCAGCTTCATCAAATTAACATGAGAGACCGTAATGTTTTGAAGCTTGCTGGAATTTAAAGCATCATGCTTTTTATGCATCTGTTTTACATTTGTGTTCCAATTTAACTACTCTGCAGTCAGTTCCCCTCTATATTTCTGAAATGGCACCACCAAGATACAGAGGAGCAATTAATAATGGCTTTCAACTTTGTATTGGTATTGGAGTACTTGCCGCCAACTTCATCAACTTTGGCGCTGAAAAGATTGAAGGTGGGTGGGGTTGGCGAATCTCCTTATCATTGGCAGCAGTCCCTGCCTTAATTCTCACAATAGGTTCATTTTTCCTACCGGAGACACCCAACAGCCTAATTCAGCTTAACAATGATCACCAAAAGGCCAAAGTAGTTTTACAACGCATACGTGGCACAACCAATGTCCAAGCAGAACTTGACGATCTCGTCAATGCAAGTTCAATTTCTAAAACTGTTGATTCCCCGTTCAAGAAAATAATATGCACAAAGTACAGACCACAGCTAGTAATGGCAATAGCAATACCATTTTTCCAACAAGTAACTGGTATCAATGTCATCTCATTCTATGCTCCAGTGCTGTTCAGGACTCTTGGTCTAAGTGAAAGTGTAGCACTGATCATGTCTGCACTGATAGCTGGGGTTGTGGGCACTGTTTCAACATTCATATCAATGCTTGTAGTCGATAAATTTGGCCGCAGAGCGATGTTTATATTTGGAGGTGTGCAAATGTTTGTTTCACAGGTTACTGTAGGAGGTATCATGGCAACTCAGCTAGGTGATCATGGCAGTTTAGGGAAAGGGTATGCATATTCAGTTCTGAGCATGATATGCATCTATGTTTCTGGATTTGCTTGGTCTTGGGGTCCATTGGGATGGTTGGTCCCTAGTGAGATTTTCCCATTGGAGATCCGATCAGCTGGACAAAGTATTGTTGTTGCAGTGAATTTTCTCTTCACTTTCATTGTTGCACAAACTTTCTTGGCTATGCTTTGCCACTTCAAGTCTGGAATTTTCTTCTTCTTTGGCGGTTGGGTTGCAGTGATGACTGTGTTTGTGTACCTCTTGCTGCCGGAGACGAAAATGGTGCCGATTGAGTTGATGGATAAAGTATGGAAAGAGCACTGGTTCTGGAAGAGAATTGTAGAAGTGGATGAGAAGAGTAAGATGTCTCCATTGTAAAACATGGTTTCTCAAGTGAAGTGTTTAACATATATTGTAATACAAACAATTGTCTACAGTTGGAGTCTTGCAATGATTGAATGTAGTATTAAAATACTGAAGGATTCAATATGTTTGTGCTTTTCTTCTGCATGAAAGTACACAAAAGAAAAGATCAAAACTTTAAACATCATGTTTATCACTACCAACCACCAATTAAACTTTGGGATGACAACTTGGATTTGTCTTAATCTCAAGTCAACAAATCAATTTCAACAAGGCTTGGGTTTAAACAAAAAGTGGGCCCAACTTCTTCACTTCCCTCAATGAACTCCAAACATGTTTTTCACACTTACAAGTTTTGTGTACTAAGCTACATAACTTCAAAAGCCGCCTCTTGTTGATTGGTCAAAACAAAGATACTAACAAAGAATTTAAAAAAAGAGGAAACAAAAAGAAAAAATCTCTTGATCTTGATTTTTTTATTAAAAATTAATTTAACATATTAAACTTTAACTTTTATTAAATGAATTCTAAATTTTAAAATTTATGTTAAGAGACCATTTAATCCTTTAAAATATAGAATTTGCAAAATTATCGGAAACAACTTCTTTACTAGGTAAGGGTGTATACTATCATCATATATTCTTTTATTCCATACATTAACAAGATTTTAACTGAGCGTTGATGATGATGATAAGCATGTAAAATCGTAATTTTCAACTTCATGATTTATTTAATAAAATTTCAAATTTCAAATACTTAAGTGAATTATTAATAAAAAATTTAAAGGATATATTGAGTCTATTTTCTTTTAAAGTCTAACTAACTTCAAATTGTCATTTTCCAAATAGCAGCATCATTCTGCCGAACAAATCAAACAAAACGACAAACCGTTTTGCCTAAATAAGCTTTTGGTCAAATAAGGAAAGTGACAGCAGAGATTTAAAAATATCTGAGTTTTGACCAATTGACAGAGATACGCGTCGCAGTGAAAGCCGTTATGAATCCGTTTGAGCCATCATGGTCGTCCACGCGGCTCTACCTGATTAGCTGGTTCTCTTTGCTTTAGTCACGGACCAATCATAAAAGCAGTCGTGCAATCATGTTCAATAGTATAACACGTATCGAAACGCAGCACCCGAAGTTAAATTGCGACTCTTCAACTGGGTGGTTTCAAGTTTGAACTCGTAAACTAAAATTCCTTCTCTTCGAATCTGCTCTCCACACGCCGTCTTAAAGATTCAGGTTCGTCGAGTTCGTCTGTTCGAACTTAGGGTTTGTGTTTGTCAATCAATCGTGTGAGGTTTTGCCTCTTTTTTTTTATATATAGATCTTCTGGAGGTGAACTTTGATATGTATGTTGTTTTGGAAAACTATATGAGCAATGATTTGTTAATTTCTGTTGAATTTTTTTATTTTGGAATTTTTGAACGGAGGGAAGAGATGTATTTGAAATTTTCCGTTATTTTGGCTGATTATAAGAGTGTGATATTTGATATTAGTGTAAAGTTGATGAAAGTTGGGAGTCTGGACTTTGATCACTTGATTGGTGATTGATTTATAGTCGGTACATGTTAAAAGCTGGCATTTTTAGGATAGCTCTGATTATGGATGCGTAGACACTTGTTTATTTCATTTTCAAACTAATTTTCTTATGAGTTTGCTGCAGAGTAGAAATTTTGGAGTTCTTTTGGTCTTATTGTCACCCATCTTTGTTGGAACAATGAGTCCTGCTCTCTCACCTCAGTGGCAGGAAAAGGCCACGGGTTTCTTTTCTTCCTCAGGTTCATTCATATGTTGATGCCTTTTTTAGTCTCCCTTCTCTTTTTCCGCTGATTATGTGATAGGGTCGTGGTTTTTAATGCAGGGGTCAAGCTTAAGGAAGCTGGACAGTCAGCTGGAACGTTTGTGGGTGAAGTTGCAAAAGATGCAAAAGGTAATGTCAGTGAGGTGGCTGACCGTTTTGGGTCAGTGGTCAAGAATCGATGGGCGCATCTTCGAGAGCCGGCTACTAGGCACATTTTGCAGGAACGTGTTATAACTGCTGCAGCTACAACTGGCATGTTTCTGAGAAAGGGCATTTTAGGGACAAAGGAAAAGGTTGTTGTTGGGAAGACAAAAGTTGAAGAGGTAATTTTGCTTCAGAATGAAGCTTTTGTTTATTTACAAGGTGCTTATGGAATTGGGACGAAGTTTTAGAATGAAGCTTTTGTTTATTTACAAGGTGCTTATGGAATTGGGACGAAGTTTTATTCTAATGTAGGCAGTGAGCTTTATCTAATTTGATAATTTGACCTCTCGCTCATTTTAGAGGCTATCAAAGGTACTGGCCTGACAATAATACGAATTGGTTGGCAAAAAAAAGCATTGAATAGACATGAAAATTTTTAATTAAGTTAAACAAATATTTGTTCATGGTGTGATTCCATGTCAAACTGAATGCTGACGTCTAGATTGATGGTTCCCATATGGCAAAGAATTAAAGTCAACTCATTTGGTGGTGAATTCCTGTAGGTGGCGAAAAAGACTGCTCAGAAGAGTAAGACAATATTTACAGACATTGAAAGATGGCAAAAGGTATTGGATTATCTTTTTTTTCTCCCTTTTTTTTTCTTCAATTTGATTATTTCTTTGTTTTGCTTTTGGTTACAATGTTTTGATTTCAAAATTTGTTTTTCTCTTTCACAGGGAGTTGCTAGCACTGATGGTAAAGTTCAAAATTCGCATCTTCTTCAGTGTGGGGAAATGTATCTGAAAGTTTCTTTCATTGAATGAGATGCTAGTCTTACATATAAATAGTTTTTAGCTTGTTAGGTTGTTCAGTATCTTACAAGGCTTAGGAAATGCATCGCCTTGGCTTCTATAGGCCTGGATAAAAGCAATTACCTGGAATAGTAATATATCAGACTGAAAGTATAAATGTCAATAGTCTTATTTCCTTCCTGGTTCTCAGTATTTGGAGTTCCAATTGAGATCACTGTACAACGACAAAATTCCAACAGGCCTGTTCCCCATATTCTAGACAGATGTGCAGATTATCTCATTTTTTCAGGTGAGTGATATCAGACTCTGATAAATTAGTTGGTTCTCGTTTATTACTTCAAAATTTCTAGTTAAGGATTAATGATTATTCTTTCAAATTGTTAGGTTTAAACGCCACGAATTTGTTCAAAGCTGAAGGAGATAAAAAGGTTATTCAGCAATTGGTTTCTTTATACAACCAAGGTCTATATAAGATTCAAATTTGAACTTTTTGTGTCGTCAACTTGTTGTACATCTGTAATTCATTTTCGTACATCTGTTATAGATTCCAATGCATCGTTACCGGAAGGAGTAAACACAATTGACGTGGCAGCACTGACTAAATGTTATCTTGCGAGCCTTCCTGAGCCTCTAACCACATTTGAGCTTTATAATGAGATCAAGAGTGCCCGTTCTAGCATTAATACTTTGAGAAACACGCTGAAGAAACTCCCTACTGTAAACTACATGACTCTTGAGTTGATCACTGCGCTGCTGCTCCGTGTTAGCGAGAAGTCACTTCTTAACAAGGTATGCAAATACTTAGTGTCTCTACAACTTGTCATTTTCTTCCTGTCTGGCAAGATGATGGCTGCTACCTCAAAGTTTTCTTCTCTTTTTTTTTTTCAATTTTTGTATCTGGTTGAATGAAGTAATCTAAATGCAGTTGGCTGCTATTTCCATGTACCTTCTCCTGGCCTTATTGTCTCTATCTTTCTTATTTGGCACTCTTTCAAAACAAATTTGAGTTTTCTGTTTGTCAATTATGATACAGGTCATTTTTTGACTTAAATCTGGCAAGTTATCAGGTCTGAATTCTGATGATAATTTCTGTGTAATTTTATAGGATCTCTTGATCATTTATCTACTTGTTTACATGAGTCTATATAATCCTCATCCATATTTCCATACTTTACCTGCCTACTTTCTTTTATATCTGTCCATGGCGTTTCTTGCCTGGGATAATAAATTGAATGAGACCTTAAATGCCCTGATCCCTTTGAATTAAGTTGAGATAAGATTCTTAGAAACGTATGAAATGAGGATCTATAGGCACACTTGATCGTGATTATGTACCCTTGTGCAGATGGATGCTCGGAGTCTTGCCATGGAAATGGCCCCTGTTATTATGTGGCAGAAAGAGCAAAAGCCAGAATTTTACAGGCAGTATTGGAGTCACTCAACAAAAGATGCTTCCAAGAAGAACATGGATCCATCACCTACTTACAGTGCGTGGGACATGCTTTCAGGTGAGTGTATCTGCAGATCTCAATTATTAACCCAATTCTCTAACTTTTCGATATGGTTGTTGTTCCTTGATCTTTACATTCGGTAATTGAACCGTACCAATGCAAAATGTTAATTGTACTCTTATTGATGCAGAAGAGGGTGAAGATATGGATGCTTCCTCTCCCATTTCCCTTGATGATGGTGCCGCAGTCGACATTGGTGCCATCGACGTGATTCAGTGTCTTATAGAGCAACACAACAACATTTTTACAGATGCAAATGAGACTGTTTGGAGGTAACCAACAATCGATATCATCCCAGCCTCATGATAGCTTGACGAACCGAGAATGTAAATTTGGACATATATTGGACAAATCGAGAATGTAAATTTGTAGTGGTTAGGGAAGTTTTACTTGGAGATTCGTTTGTGTTTGAAAAAAGGTATTAGTTTTGCCCTGACATTTTTCTTCCAGGAAAGGGTGATCAGGACTTGTAATTTATGATCTACTGCTTGTTAAATATTATACCATTATTTTCTTGGTTAATACACCAATATAAAGTTAAAGATTTGTATGATAAATTTAACTAGTTAATACATTAATATAAAGTTAAAGATTTGTATGACAAATTATAAAGTCAGATTTATATGACAAATTTAACTGGTTAATGCACCAATACAAAGTCAAAGATTTGTATGACAAATTTAAAAATCTTTGACTTTGTATTGGTGTATTAACTAAAGAGATAGTAACTTCCTTATCTAAGCAAGGGTTTTGTCTTTTGTCTCAATTGTTTTTCTCCATCAATACGGAACTAACAAAGGAACTAAAACTCAATGTATACTTTGGTTGACGAAACAGATCCTGTCCTCCTCTTTGGCTCCTTTTGGTGTTCTGGTTATTTCACTACAGGAACATCAAAAGAAAAGGAAAAAGGAATAAGTTCAGGACCATTATAACCTAACATCTCCTTGCATGTCATTCGAAGTCTGATCAAGCTTCAGAAAAATGAACCTGGTAGCGTTGGACGTGAATTAAAATAATATCTCTAATTGTGATTAGATACTTAATCTGATTAGGTACGGTTTGAAATCAATTAGTTCAGCTTCACACACCCTTTCTCGACCTTGGTCGAGCTCACAGTCACCATTGACAAGTTTGAAATCGACTAAAATCAAATCGTGATTTACCTCCCTCATATAATATTGGGTCGGAATATGGGGGTGTCTAAAATGGACAATCCACCTTTTGAGTCCAAATTTGAAACTACTAGGGACGTTCGTATTCCTTCCCCTACCAGTCAAAACTTTTGAAAGTACCACAACAAACAGTACATATAAGCACAACAGTTTGTGTCCCACCTTCTAAGACTAGAGAAGGACAAGTCCATACCCCATAGTCCAAAGCACCTTCCAACGGTATGTCGTATTAAGATCACTCCACATGCTAAAATGGCGGAAACCCAACAAAGTTCTGATAAAGATATCGAATTGCTTTTCTTTATTATTGGTTTTTGAATTGCCAAATTGCTATATTCAAATGAATCTACAAAGGGATGTATTCTTTTTTTGTTCCTTAATTTTTGTGGGATGCTGACGTTTGTCTAGTAAAGGAATTACTTTTGGAAACTGGACAGAGTTCAATCTTCTTTAACTGCAAGAATTGGGAGAAAAAGTCAGACTTTTATCTTTAATTTTGTTTTTTTTACAAAATTAAGCTTAACCCATCCCGTAAATCTATTATTAATAAATAAAGATCTCTGTTTTTTTTTTTCCTAAAAAAATCTAATGGAAAGAATCAAAGATGAAACGAGTAGTAATGCACGTATGATGGGGGGTAATTCTCACCCCACTAGTGAAGAAGGTGCATCATCGTCACCTTCGTCGACTTTCAGGTCGACCCTTTTCTTGGACAACGTCGGGGAGGTTCTTCTTTCATTCAATTCCGATGGGTTGTGTTGGGAATTGCTTGATACCCCTCTTAATGTAAGTACCTTATTACTCATACATCCGCCCCAATAAGATCTTTGCTTTCGATTTCAAGATTATTATGAATCTCTGATTAGCTAGCTGTGATTTTCTGGCGATGGATGTATTTGGTTTGTGGCTTGTTATATTCATAAAGCGGGCATGAGCTTCATCTGTATCAATAATGCATTTCTCGGTCTGGATCATAAGCCCTATGTTTCATGTATGTGAGATAGGTTTTGATACACTTTCTTTTTTTGTTTTTTGGTAGTCTTGTTCTTTCTATGACTTTTCTTTTCCGCTCTATTGAAACAAGTAGAAATGTGAACTTCTCCACAGAAATTGAGAGTTTATTTTTTACTGGGTGTTTAGTACTCTGTCAGATTACGTAGAAGCTCAGTTTTCTTCTACTAATGGCTTTTCATGCATGCTGAAACAGGACAGATCAATATGTTTTGGTCTTAAACTTAATCCTAACTTTGCAACTGAGATCAAATTTTCTGATGTGTATGGCGTGGAGTTCCTGAATTATGGTTTAATTCATGGATATAATTTGCCTAATGTTGGAAAGCATTTATTGGCTCGAGTTTCTCAAGACTTTGAGGTTTGTTACATTCATATAGCTGATGAGTCATTGTTTAGTTTATTGCATTGTGATCATAGAGGTGATACATTTTTCTTTAAGTTGATGCAGATGTATCGCTTTTCTGTGCATGGATTTCAGAAGTCTAAGACTCAGCCTTGTCTTTGGGTCTTGTCCACATACACTTTTGGTCTCAGTGATTTGAAGTTGTGTAAGAGATGGATTGATCAAATTAATACTTCTCTGGACATATACGTGGGGAGACCAAAGAATCTTCTGGTTTGTCCTACATTCTACAACCAGTTAACAATGATATCATATGGTAGATTTTTATGGTAAACTAGTTGTATAAATTTCTCCAGAATCTTTTTTCTTTTTCACTAGGTTTTTGTTAATCCAAAGAGTGGGAAGGGAAATGGCTGTAAAACCTGGCAGAATGTTGCTCACGTATTCTCTCGTGCAAAAGTAGAAACAAAGGTAATTTTGTAATTTGTGTTATTTATTCATTTTTGCTTTATTTGGACACTAGTACTATCCAACATCCCTGCGCTAATTGCTTGCAGTTAGTATCATCTCATTGATGATCCTCTTGTTGTAATATAAAAATGTCAAGCAGTTTCCATGTTTTTTGTTGTGAACTGACTTATTGAAGCAGTGGTCTTGAGTTATAATGTCTTTTACAAATCATTGGCCAATTTGTTTGATCTTATTTTTCTGTATCAGGTGATTGTGACGCAGAGGCAAGGACATGCATTTGATGTTATGGCAACCATGGCAAACAAGGAGCTTAATTCATATGATGGTTTCATAGCCGTTGTAAACATCACATCCCTTAACTTCCATTCTTTCAACGTGACCACTTATTTGACCAACATCATATATTTACTTTGTACATTTACAGCAGGGTTGCTCATATAGGTCAAGCATGCTGCTATTTATGGTGATATGCTTAAGTTGTTCAACTTTTACTTGACACTGACATATCTGTTTGTTGCCTTTTTTTTTTTTGAAATCTGTTTCTCCGCTGTGCTCAACTCTTACAAAATTGTCCATCTGATTCCTGATTTCTGGGTCATTGTTCTAGGGTGGTGATGGTTTCTTCAATGAAATCCTTAATGGGTTTCTTCTGTCTAGGCATAAAGCTCCTCTGCCACCACATCCTTTAGATTTTGCTCAATCCGTTGAGGGTAGTAGCAGTGATTTAGTTCAGAATCCAAATGAGGCGATTGCTGAAACTTCTTATCCATATGAGGACTCTTCTCCTCTACTATCACAAGGAACACTTGGTGGATCAGGATTAGCAAATAATGGTCTGAAATGCCACAATGACCTATTTATTGTACAGTTTCTAGCTTTGGATGATCATTAACACCTGTACACGTCTTAAATTGCAGGAACTGATGATGGTCCTGGCAACACTGGTTAGTTATCCAGTACTGTAACATGGGTGATTAGTTGCTGTTGCAGAGTGTTATTAGTGCCTTTTCACTTCTACCTATCATGAAAAGAACCAAAGGAAGCAGATAGAAGTCCATCTGCATTCATTATGAAATGATAATTGATAAGAATTCTTTTTTTTTTTTTTTTTTTTTTTTTGGTTTTGACCACCTCCAGATCAAGAACTTGACTTTTCCCTTCTAAATGATCGGATTAGGTTTGGAATTATTCCTGCGGGTTCAACTGATGCTATAGTGATGTGGTAATTTCATCTTTACTGTTTATTCGGGAATATGAATCATTTCTTTTCAGCATACCCTAAGAGACACACATATAGAGGGGGAGAGAGTGAGAGAGAGAGAGAGAGAGGGTATTGCATCAGAACCTGATTGTTTCCTGGTATAGAGCTTTGGCGAGTTAATTTGGTGGACTAGCACATCCCAGTAACTAGTTGGCTCAATACTTGATCCTTCATGATTGGGATTACCATCAATATCCTACAAGTTTATACTTTCAAAAGGATAAGAGATGAAATGATAAATTCCTTGGTTTTCCCTCTTTATTTCTGATTAGGCATAATGCTTTTAAATGTAGTCTTTCAAACATAAATATTGTCATATTAACCCTTCGATAATACTGAGTTAACTTTTACAACAATTAAAGAGAAACATCATGACACTTGGATCTTTTTTCCGTTTGTATACCCATGATTTTCCATTGCGATGATGCATGGTCCATTATGAATTGCATGTTTAAGTATATATCAATGTTTTGCAGCAGGTTATATCAAAATTTTCAGTTGGCCTAGCTGATTTGTTTTTGTATTATTGTTCTAATGCAGTACCACCGGAGCGCGAGATCCAATAACATCTGCATTGCACATTGTCCTGGGTAAAAAGTTGCACCTTGATATCGCTCAAGTTGTGAGATGGAAGACAACATCTGTGTCCGAAAATGAGTCTTGTGTACGCTACGCGGCTTCTTTTGCTGGGTAACCTCTCAATCATTGTTCTCATAATTCTTTGAATGATTTCAGCCATACGAATTTTCTGCTTTATTATGGAGGGAGAGTGAGGCATTGAATACATTGGCCATTTCCATTTGTCTGCTCGTTGTCTTCAGGTATGGTTTTTATGGGGATGTCATTACGGAGAGTGAAAAGTATCGCTGGATGGGCCCAAAACGTTATGATTATGCAGGAACAAAAGTATTTTTGAGGCATAGGTAATCCTTTTTCTTTTAATATTTTGCGTCCCTTTCTTGAAACTTGTCAAATCTGGAGATTTTCCAATTATATGTTTAAGGAAAATAATAGAAATGCTTTGATGCATATATAGATCCATATTGCTCTTATAGTTACTTAGTTTGCATTAATAATTTGAAGGTAGAAACAGCAGTTGATCTTGAAAGTTGGTGCTTCCGTCAAATATACTCTAAAATTCTGTTCCTTATAGAAAGCCCTGATTTTATATTCAAGTGATGGACACAGGGCTATTCTTTGTTCAATACTAAAATTAACAATTATTTCTCTTTGGATTCTCCTTGATCACTGCGGTATACGTTCTTTAGGTTTCTACTTGGACTTTCCTTTATAATGTGCCATGTGAATGTACCATGTGGTAGGCTTAGTCATTTTTTTGCTTGTGATCAATGTTTTATGTAAGCAGCACTTGATTGAAGCAAGTTTTGAGATCTTTCTGATTGAAATTATAGTTTTGTTCTTCAGGTCATATGAGGCAGAAGTAGCATATTTAGAAACTGAATCAGAAAAAACAGGTCCAACTTTTGATAAAGGCCCTCTGCTTAACAGGATAAGAGCAGTGTGGCATCCAGATAAATCAGAAAGAATGGTTTGTCGGTTGAACTGTGGTGTCTGTAACGCAAACCCAGTTCACCTGTCTACCGGTAGTCCTCATTCAAAGCCGAATCCATCTCCTGAACCTGCTAGATGGCAGAGATGCAAAGGAAGTTTTCTTAGTGTTGGTGCTGCCATAATTTCGAACAGAAATGAAAGAGCACCTGATGGTCTAGTGGCTGATGCACATCTTTCAGATGGTTTCCTGCATCTTTTGTTGGTCCGGGACTGTCCTCGAGCATCATATTTATGGTATTATGAAAGCCTTTGTCTGTTTTATTAGGTCATGTTGTTACAGTGGTGTTATGCTGGTAATGCTTTTCTTTGTCAAGATTCTGATATGTGGTGATTGATGATAATGATGATACTTCAAATTACAAAATGTGTATCATAATTATCAACGGGCAAAGGAAAACCAACAAAAAGAGAAAAAAAAAGACAAAGAATTGAACTAGAATATATTGCTTGCTAAATTATTTCATTTATACTAGTAGAAAATTACTGTAACCCCGATTTGAACTTGCAGGCATCTTACCCAGCTTGCACGGAGGGGTGGAAGGCCCCTGAACTTTGAATTTGTAGAACATCATAAAGTACGTAACTTCAACTAGTTCGATCTTGTTTTATATCAGTCGGAAAACTAACAGTGATGTTGTTTGCAGACTCCTGTCTTCACATTTACTTCTTTTGGCAATGAAAGTATTTGGAACTTGGATGGGGAGCCCTTTCCTGCACACCAGCTGTCGGCGCAAGTACTTCGCGGCCTTGTTAGTTTATTTGCATCTGGTCCTGAAGTATAATTGGTCACACCTTATCAACAGGTCTTTTGATCCTTGTTCTTTATGACCAGTTTTGTACCTTTTGAGCGTTGCATAGTGCCAGGATGACATGTTTGGTTGGGAACCAATTTTAGGGGCAGGACATGGAAACAGTTGGTGTGTTACAACTGTTTCTTGTCAAATGCTGATGGAGGCAACTGAATTAAATTGAAATAGGAAAGAGAAATAGCAAACAATTGAATAGTTTTTGTATCATATGATGATTTTCCACATTAAAATGTGAAGGCTATTATCTTTAATCCTTTAAATTTATACATACCATGTCAAGATTGGCAGGAGGTTTCAGTAATCTTAGTGCCACTTGTGTCAATTTTCTCCTTTCTCTGATTATCTTTTTCACAATAATTTACAGGTGAGTCAAAATTGTAAATGCCTCCTTACTATGATATTGCCAGATATGATGAAATAACTTGTTTCACTTAAACTGGTTAGGAGTTTCAGGTTTCGGGTTTGTTTTGGATAAGTATAAATGTTACTCTCGCTTGCAGGCTCAAAATGACACTGCTTCTCAGAGAATTCCAGGAAAATGCATATTGCAGGTCTTAAGGATTGAGAAATCTTTGTATTTTAATTTAATGAGCCAAGTAAATCAAGCAATAGTTTATCGTTCCGTATTGGATTGGGAACACCATTGGTCATAGGCAAATACCGTACGCTACTGTTTTATAAACAGATTCGACTTTAGAGACTAAAATATTAGGGACGATAATGAATACATAACAGTCATTCCGAGTCCTGTTATATGGGGATAACAATGAATGAGGATGGAAAATGGTCGGAGTTTAAATTCGACTTGGAAAATCTTTGAAATTAAGTTTGAGTTGCCCCTAGAGGTGGTGAGTTGGTGGATTG
>JANJEY010000006.1:74355126-74374517 GCA_024703695.1 Erythroxylum cataractarum | reverse complement strand
TAAAGGTTTATCTAATTCAATCTCTACACATACTCTAGCAAAACGGCCACGATTAGCAAGCGTAGTGTTCTTGTCAATTTCTATTTAACAATTATTGAGTTTTTTTATAAGTTAATTATTCTGATAATATAATAAAACTTGAGTGTTACTTGTTCTTTTATCTTATCTTATACTTGTTCATCTTCAATTTTTTTAAAAAACTTCAACAGTCAAAGGGCAGAAATGGTTTCAATAGTCTGAAACTTCGCAAGAAACATGACACGAGTCTTGGGATGTCTTCATATTTCTCAGGGGCTGTTCCTAAGGATGTTGCAGGAAAACTTAGAGAGAAACTCTATTAAAACTGCAAATATATACTTGAATATCAACAGTTTTCCAAATCTACAAATGCATTTTTATTCTTTTCTTTTTTCATGGAAACACACAGAAAAACTTTCCAACCACCACCAACATATAAATCAGAAACAGGAGACGTGTCGTTCTTGTTAGAACGGGGAAAGAAAAGAGTTAATTATGCTTATATTCAACATGCAAAGGACCTAGAAATTGCAGTGATAGTGGTCTGTCCATGCATCCCGATTCTTAACGCGGTTTTACTGATTGTCAACATCACTATGTCTGCTTCCGGAAAACTACATTGAGTGTGGACCAAGAAGTTGATTCAAGAACCAAACCCAACACCTTTACTACTACTACTACTATTATTATTATTATTATTATTATTATTAAGTTATTCTTATTCTTATTAATTTTATTCTTATTAAATTTTTATATTATTATTATTAAATTTTAATAAGTTATTCTTATTATTATTAATTTTTAATTATTATTATTATTTATTGTTAATAATAATATTACTATTAATTATTGTTATAAATTTTCTACTTACTATTTTTAAAACTATTAATATTATTAATTTTATTATACCAAATTAATTATCTTATTATTATTAATAATTATTATTATAAAAATTTACTTTTATTATTATTATTATTATTATTATTATTATTTTCGAGATAGAAAGTAGAGATATGTTGGTTTTCTGTCGAAGAAAACATGTTGTCAAAATTCAGAGAAATGATGTTTTTTAATTTCTGTAAAATTGTTGTAGGTTTTTTATTTTCAGAAATAAAAAATCGTAACAGAGTAAGTCAAACACGTTTTACTTACCTGTTTTTCTTTTTACAAAAACAACAACAAAAATAGAAAAAAACATAAACAAACAGCCCAGTAATTAATAATTTGCAATTCAAAATCTTGACTTATACATAGAAATAAAAATTTCTCAATATATAACAAATTTTGAAGACCTATTCTATCTAAATCCATATAAGCTCATTTATATAAGTTCTATAACTTGTATATTGGCATAATTTTTAGTGAAGTACTTCTATTTCATATAAAATTTAAGGAGATTGTATATGGAAATATTGGTTGTTGGACCAACTAGAACTGTTTATATAATTTTAATACTTTAGAATTGCAAGAAATGTTTATTGGAAAAAATGTCAAAGGATTTATATAATATAGAGTTGGTAGAAGGTTCAGGCACAATTCAAACTTTAAAGAAAAAGTCATATACCTCTTTTGTAGTTTAAGAAACTTTGAAAAAAATTCCTGATCTTTTAAATTATTGAAAAAAATTATTATAATTTTCAGTTTTCTAAAAAACCTCATTTTCTTAAATTTCAGCTAAAAAATAATGAAGAAATACACATAATATATATAAATATCAAACATGAACTAATCAAATGTCATTAATATAATAACTTAGCCTTTAAACTTGTCTCCAATGAATTAAACTCAACTTAAATTAATGATTTAAGATAATTATAATAAATTATTTATTTTTGTCAAATTAAAATATTTTGTTTCAAGTTTAAAAGCTGTGAAGAATCATCATATAAATATCATTTAATTAATTTACATAAGATATTTATACTACATGTGTTTTGTAGTCATTTTTTATCCAAAGTCTAAGAGAAGGGATTTTTCTAAAAAATTGAAAACTATGAGTTTTTTTTCGAGAATTTAAAATTTATGATTTTCTATGATTTCTTAAATTACATAGGATGTTTTTGTCTTTTACCCAAAATTTTAATCTTCAAATTCAGGAGACCTAATTCAAATAGACTAGAATTCAGTGTGAACTCAACCATAAACATGAAATTTGGCTCAAAGTTTGAATTTTAGCCTGAAATCCAATCAATCTCAAAATTGTATGTTAGGTTCTAACATAAATTAAAAATCATCTCGGTTTTAGCTCGATTCATTACCAATTCTAAAAAAAAATGAGAAAGGAGAATCATTAGAAAATTTCGTCATACTTAAATAGATAATAAATTATGTGCATTGAGATGACCACACAACAACAAGAAAAACACATCCTGCTGAAACATATAGTTTGGAGAGGTTTAATAGTATGCAGTTTTACCCTTACCTAGTAGAGAGATTGTTTTTAATAGAGCTAAATGTAATGCAAAATAATGATAATATCATATATAAATAAATACATATAAAAATATAAAAATATAAAATATGTAATGTAATATATAATACAGTGCATATAGAACGTGATAAAGATTAACAATAAAAGATAAAATAAGTAAATAAATACACCAATAAAAAATATAATAATAAATAAAAGCAGTCATTACAAGAAAGTAATTACACGAAGTAATAAATTGCTTAGGATAAATAACTAAGAGGAAAGTGCTACTTAATTGAAATATTAGGGCTAACGATAAAATGAAAGACTTGAAGTAAAATGTTTAAAAGAATTAAGAGAACGAGGAAGGTATTTCTATGTGAAATCCTTTATTCGTCTCTTAGTACATCAAAATTTTCTATTACGAGTCATATCCTCGGTAAGTTCCATCGGGCCTATATCATTCTTGATCACTTCTTCTCAGTTCTTCTTAGGCCTTTCTTTTAAACCCCCCTAGTTCATTCTTGACCACACATTAACTTTTAGTTGACTAATTATATATTAATTAATCATAAAGTATATAAGTTTTTGAAAAATTCTTGACTAAAAATGGTGATTAACAATAAAAGTAAATAAATTTTATTTTCAACTCCTAAGGTTACTTGTGATGCCCCAATACTCCTAGGGAGGATACGAGAGTGACACATCAAACTCACAAAGAGAAACAAATAACAGACCAATATGGAAGCATTAAAAAAACAAAACAAAACATACTAAATATTCATTACATGTATTTTCAAAAATTGAAGCAACATACATTACAAATCATTCCAAACTTGTTCAAAACATACATATATTATATCACAAGAACGTAATACAAATTTGTTAAAAAAAATAGCTTGAGACATAGTTATTACAAAAACTTACAATAATTCAGAATCATACATTTTATATACAAGCCAAAATATACTCAAAATATATTTTTATCAAAACAAGTCTCAGACTCCATTAGTCACTGTAGTTGACTCGTCTCAGTCTTTATAATCCTCGTTCTGAGCCTATACGAAGCAAATCCACCGTGCTAAGTATATAGCTTAGTGAATAATAACTAATCTATATATAAAGTGATAACTCATAATAATGAATCATGTAATAACATAAGCATGCATTAACAGATTGCTTAAACAATAAATAAGACATAATGCATTTCAGAGCAGATTTTATATTTAACAAAGCTGAATATCCAAAGAGGGTACAAACCCTTCAAAATCATAACACAATTTTATTTATGTTAGAAACAAACATATATCAAAACACAAAATCAAATGACCGCTAAGCCATGTATAGAAGCGGGTAACGGGACTTATACAGGAGAGACCGAAGTCTTAACACCGAAATATCATAGGAGAGACCGAAGTCTCGATACCGAAGTATCATAGAAGAGACCGAAGTCTCGACACCAAAGCATCACATGAGTAGCTGCAGACCATTCTAGGCATGCCTACTTACCTATAACTAGGACTCAAGACTTTCCATGGAAGATCAATATGTTTTGATCTATCTACCATGGAATATTGAGTTCTTGCTCAAATGGATAGCACTCATACTATCACAAAATAAGACATACATCTCCTCTGTAAAACCACAATTTCTTGGCACTTCTATCACGAATAATTTGCATACCAAGAAGTGTCTTTGCCGGTCCCAAGTCTTTCATCGCAAAAGACTTACTAAGCTCCATCTTCAATTTGTTGATCCTAGAGGAATTTTGACCGACAATCAACATGTTATCAACATAGAGCAACAAAAACAAATGAAATCATTATATATGAACTTCTATACAAACACACAGTGATCTGAAGTAGTCTTCTTGAACCCTTGTTGGATTATAACATACTCAAATTTCTTATATCATTGTCTTGGAGCTTGCTTCAAACTGTATAAGCTCTTATTCAATCTGTAGACATAGTCTTCTTTTCCTTTCACCGTATAGCCCTCTGGTTGCTCCATATAAACCTCTTACTCAAGATCGCTATGAAGAAAAGCAGTTTTGACATCCATTTGCTCAACTTCTAAATTAAAACTAGTGGCTAAACCCAGAACAACTATAATAGAAGACATCTTCACAACTGATAAGAATATCTCATCAAAATCAATCTCCTTCTTCTGGAAAAATCCTTTGACAACCAATCTAGCTTTATGTCATAGCTTGGAATCTTCGATTTTCTCCCTTAAAACCCAACGATTATGTAAAGCTTTTTTACCCTTAGGTAATTTGACTAAGTTAAAGGTATGATTATCTAGTAAAGACTTTCATTTATCATCTGTGGATGCTTTCCATTCATTTTTCTTCTCACTCTCAATAGCTTTTTTATAAGACTATGGTTCTCCCCAATTAGTAACAAGCACATACTTGTGAGATGAATAACAAGTAGAAGGAACTCGTTGTCTATTTTATCTCCTAAGTGGAACATCAGGTTCAACGGCAGGAGCATCTAACTCTTCTATAACATCCTTATAAACATCATCATTGCTTGGAATATTATCCTCCTCTTCAATATCATTTGCAGACTCGACATCACCAAATGTCTCTGTCTCTAGAATTGGATTAAGATTAACCAAATCATTTTTATCGGGAGATTTCATCTTTTGTTCCTTACCAATGTCTTTAATGTTCTGATCTTTCATAAAAACAACATCACGACTTCTAACGAGCTTTTCCTCAGTCGGATCATAGAATCTATAACCAAAGCCATCAAGGCTATAGCTAATGAAAACACACTATCGCGTCTTAGCTTTTAATTTGAACCTCTCATCTTTAGGCACATGTACAAAAGCTTCACATCCAAAGATACTTAAATGGTCATAAGATAAATCTTTCTTATACCAAATTCTATCAGGAACATCACCTTGTAAAGCATAAGTAGGGGACAAATTAATAATATGTGCAATAGTACATAAAGCCTCCACCCAAAATGATTGGGGCAACTTTGCTTCAGAAAGAAAACATCGGACTCTTTCCACCAAAGTTCTATTCATCCTCTCTACTAAGCCATTCAACTTAGGAGTTTTAGGAGGCATTTTTTGGTGTCGTATGCCTTGCTCTCTACAGTATGCATCAAAAGTTTCACAATACTTGCCACCATTATTAGTGCAAATATACTTCAATTTCTTCCCAGTCTCTATCTCAACATAGGCTTGAAACTTTTTAAAGGCACCAAGAATTTGATCTTTCCTCTTCGAAGGATAAACCCAAAGCTCTCTAAAATGATTGTCAATAAATGTCATAAAATATAGACAACCACTATGTGTCCTAATCTTCATAGGACCACAAAGATCTGAATGAACTAGCTGAAGAACCTCTGATTTTCTAGAAGGAGCATTACTCTTGAAGGACACTCTATTTTTCTTTCCCGCTAAGCAATAAGAACACTTATCCAATGTGACATCTTTTAGACCAAAAATCACATTCTTCTTGGTTAATTGATGAAGTCCACTCTCACTAATATGACTAAGCCTCTTATGTCATAATTTCGATAAATCATTGCTAGCAACAACATTAGCACCATCAACAAAAACTGTAGCCTTGGTCCAATATAAACGTGAAACCTTCTCTCCACGTGCGATAACCAAGGAACCTTTAGTGAGTTTCCACTTCCTTCTTGAAGATTGACTATTATAACCTTCGTCATCAAGTGTACCAATAGAAATCAGATTACACCTCATGTTAAGATTATGTCTGACATTATTCAAAAATAACTTCATTCCGAGATTAGTCTCTAAACAAACAGTACCAATGCTGACAACCTTTGATTTGCCATTGTTAAAGTACCATCAGAAACTGGAGAATAAGACGTGAAGAACTCCCTGTGAGGGGTTACATGATAAGTAGCACCGCTATCAAAAACCCAACTAGTCTCATCAGAAGCAATGTTAACCAGTTCTTCATCAGCAATTGTCATCAGATCATTAGCGACAATAAGAAACACTATCATTGCTATCATCATTGTTCTTCTGTTGGTTGCTTTTCTTATGTTTCAACTTGAAACAATACTTCTTAATATGACCTTTCTTACCACAATGATGACACTCCATATCCTTGTATCGAGATCTGGACTTACTTCTATTCTTTCATCGGTTACGTCCTTGATCCTTCTCTTTACTTCTCCTCCTTTTTTTTTGTAAACAAGACATGCAATTGTGAAGTAGATGCCTCCTGTGTTCGTCTTCTGACTTCTTCATTTAAAACATCAGACTTCACTAACTCTATGATAACAGAATCAGAACTAGTCAAAGTAACTAAGAGATTTTTCCAAGAATCAAGTAAAGTGAGCAGCAACTAAAGCCCCATAATCTCATCTTTAAATTTGATACCCATGCTAGACAATTGATCAAAGCATCCTTGAAACTTATTCAAATGATCAGAAATAGAACTACCTTCTTTATACTTCAAACACGTAGCTTGGTTTAACAAAAACAACTTGTTATTCCCATTTTTCGAAGCATATAAGGTCTCAAGCTTTTCACACAAAGTCTTAGCATTTGAGTCATTAGCAATATGATTCAAAACATTGTCACCAACCCATTGCCGAATAAAGCCACAAACCATCTCATTATCAAAAGCTCAATCTTCATCAGTTTTATACTCTGGCTTCAAAGTAGCAAACACCGACAAATGCAACTTTTTCACAAATAGAAGATCTTTCATCTTCCCTTTCCACTTGTGATAATTAGTGCCATTCAAACTAACAAGCTTCCCAAGATTTAGCTTCATATTCCAATCAAACAAAAAACAATTACCAGAGAGAAAACTAAAAAGCTCTGATACTAATTGTTGGGAATTAAAACAACAAAGATGTGCCCAGAAACTAGAGCGCGCTGATTAAAACAAAATATGTGTTGACGTAATGCCGATCAAATATGGAAACAAAAATAAAATGTTAAGCAACAAAATTAAAGAACACCAGAATTTTTAATGTGATAACACCCTCTCAAGTATCGAGAGGCAATATCCACAGGACATAGTCCAGAAAAACTCCACTATCAATAGAATGGGTACACCAAATGTCTCCAACAATAGAAGGATAGACACAAACGACCCTTACTCTTTCTAACAATTGAAAACCATACCTAAAATGTATCTCGAAACAGAAAAAATACAAAGTACACAACCAATAACAACAACACAGAAGACAACCAAAGGCACCAAAATCTAGAATAAAACTAGACAAATACCGTCAATAGACAAAAGAAGGCTACCCGACGTAACTCTTCAATCTCGTGCGAGGAAGAATGCTTCCCAAACCTTTTCTTTGCCTCCAAAAAGAACTAATTTGCAATTTGTCTAAAAAGAAAGGACTGAATTGCAAATAAACCAAACTAAGAGGACCAAATTGCAAATAAGTCAAATAATAACCAAATTGCAATAGTCCAAAGGTATGATGTGTATTGTAATATGTGGATGGAGGCATGTATTTATATACACGAGTTATGCCACCAAAAACTAAATTAATCGATGTGAGATTCTTTTCAACTAAGCCCACTAGGCTTAATATTTGGGCCTAATGGTTGAGCTCCATTTTATGAAGATTCATAACATTAAATTTGTAGATATAACTATTAATCAAACTTATTTTTTGACCTTATAATTTTTTTTTAATTTTCTTCATTCTCGTGACCCAAAACTGCTATGATAAGTTAATCAAACTTAATGTTGAACTTATAATATGATCATAGAATAATGATCCCATATTAAATAATGATCATGAGAGGAAATGAGGAAGCCATAAGGGTTAGTTGATGATGCATGTCCCGAGTCTTTTCAGAGGCTGACCCACCAGCACGAAACAGCTCTCCGCCTTGCCCTGAAGGGTGAACATTGGACGGCTTTCCAGGTATTCTATTCTATGATCATATTAAATAATGATACCATGTTAAATAATAATATCTTATTCTACTAATATTTTAATATTAGAATAGGAAATGAGATTAATCTCATAAAGCGTCCAACAAGTTCATACTGGGATCCTAGTATAATGCGTCCAACAAATTGTTACTGGGAAGATTCTCACAACATCTCATCGTATTAGATTAATAATTTATTGCCCGCATGGGTAGCTTGGTTGGCAAACTAACAGGGTAAATTGGAACAAGGTCCTAGGTTCGACTCCTGGCAACATTAGGAAGGTAGTGGACCGCTCTGTTAGGGTGTTGACCAAGATTAAACCATGATTCAATTCCCCAGCGGTGGTCGGGCCTGCGACTGGGGTCCTTGGAGTTGGAGATCAACTTTTGGAACAAGATTAATAATTTATCTAATTCCTAATCTGTATAAAGACTGGGAGTCAACTTTGCTCTGTTCGAAGCTCAGACATAGGTCACTGGCTGACATACTTCATTCTCTCCCTTGTTTTGTTTTTTGTATTATACTTGGATCCTAATATAATGTGTCAACAAAATGTTACTGGGAAGATTCTCACAACATCTCATCATATTAGATTAATAATATCTTATTCTAATAATATTCTAATATTAGAATAGGAAGTGAGATTAATCTTAATTATATTAATCTCATAAAGCGTCCAACAAGTTCATACTGTGATCCTAATAGATATAATGCGTCCAACATCTCATCATATTAATTAGATTAATAATATCTGATTCCTAATCTGTAGAAAGACTGGGACACAACTTTGCTCTGCTTCTTCGAAGAAAAGCCGATGGACTTTGAACTGTAACTTCATAACCATCCTACATCATGCCACATGAAGTTTGAACATCCTACATCATGAAAATGTTAATCTAACAGTTCCACACATCTTCTTAAGAATTTTATAAATACTCAAGATTTCCTTTCAATCTTAACGGCCCAAAAGTCCTTTTCCTAGGTTTCCTAATATGGTCAGATCATTGAATTCAATTGCTCAGTTATTGGTTGCCATTACTAAAGACTATATCGATGAGGTAATTCAATTACTCTCAACAAATTCCGGACTCCTGGATGAGGCAGAAAGAGCTACGGGAGGGGGGAACCCTTTAGTCATCACGGCCTGTGAACACGGCAGTCTCCGTGTTGCGGCGGAGTTGGGAAGAAGAAAACCTGAACTGCTTTCTGCAAAAAACCAGGATGGTTACACGGCCTTGCACTTAGCGTCCTTCAAAGGGTGTGTTCCTGAAATGAAGTTATTAGCAGAACTCAATTCTCAGGTCTGCCTTGTGGAGGATAATGAATCCATGATTCCTCTGCATATAGCTTCAATGAGAGGAAATGAGGAAGCCATAAGGGTGTTAGTTGATGCATGTCCCGAGTCTCTTCAGAGGCTGACCCACCAGCACGAAACAGCTCTCCACCTTGCCCTGAAGGGTGAACATTGGACGGCTTTCCAGGTATTGTTTCAGGAGGTAACGAAGTTTCAACTAGAAAATCTTCTGAACAGGAAAGATCACGAAGGCAACACAGTTCTGCACATCGCAACTTCGAAAATGTCAATCAGGGTAACCCAATTTCTCTCTCATGTTTACTCTTTAGACATGTGACGAACATGCAAATACCTACCAATTATTTATGTCATATGCAGGTTGTGAATTTGTTGCTTCCGGATAACTGTCCAAGTCCCCGGGTCTTGAGGGTTAATTCCATGAACAAAAATGGTCAGACCGCCTTGGATGTCTACTACCAAAATCCTCATAACAGAACTCGTGAAAACCAAATTGAGCACATCCTTCTCCAGACCGGAGCAACTGAAGGGCGTTTCTTGAGGCTGCCGGGGAAACAGCCACAATCTTTCAGGAAAAGGCTACTTCTCTGGCCTTGGCAATTGGAGACAAGGAATATGCTGTTAGTGGTCTTAGTAATGATCGTTGGGACTGCTTTTACTGTCATCTGCAACCTGCCTCGTGGACTTGACGAGGAAAAAACTACGAAGACAATATTCTATTTCATAGGCGTGATCTCTGGTCAGCTTCCGACCATTTTCTACCTAATGTTGTTCAACACGGTCGGAGTGTTCTCCAGTCTACTGATAATGGGAATTCTCATATGGTCACTTCCTTTCGGAGCTGTTCTCCTTTTGGTTGTAATTACAACGTTTATTGTCTATGCCCTTGTCATGGACAAGACTCTCCCAAAGTTTTCTGTCAGGATCGGTTCTTCCAACATTTCGAGCTCTCGCTTTTTGTGGTTATCAGCTCTTACTTTCATTTTCTCCGGAGCATTAGTGTTCACTGCATCAAAATATGTGTTTCGGCGTATGAAGAGCAAAAGTGGAACAATCGATCAAATTCACACGGAAGAAGTGTAGCAGGGCCTACATACTGTTTTGTTATAAACTTTCAGGTACTACTTGATTATTTTTGTTGTAATGTACCCTTACTTTTTGCCCACCCTTCTATGTATCGAGCTTCAATTAAGATCGAATTGAAAGATGGAGGTGATGAAGAACAACCATCTACCTATGATAAAGGATCACAGTTTTCTATACTTAACTAATCCACTTTTATAGTTCCCAAGGTCTATAATTGCTAATCTTATATGACTTCTATGATTTTTCCTTTTTTCTCTTCAAATTTTGTTTGTTTTTATTATAATCATCATTTCCGATATGAATTTTCTTAAAAACTTTATACCGTTATGATTAATCAATACATATTTAATCCATTAAAAGTGAATGTATGGTCATCAAAATGCACAATACAACAAAAATCCTAAAAGATTTTCTTTTTTTTTTCCCCTAATTTTGGTAATAAGTCTGAAAAGGTATATGATCAATTTATTTTAGGTGTGAACCTATTGATAATTTCGAAATTGATTAAACTTTACAAAAAAATTTAAATTTTGAGTTATAATTCATATTTCAGAATAGTTAATTTAAATAAAGTATTTTAGGATTGAAATTTAATTTGTTTTATTATACTAAAATTTGACTTAAATCCTAATTAAATTAGACTTTATCTCTCAACTTTAACTTGAGCCTGAATTTTTCTGCCAGCTCTATTTTTTCTACATATATAAAATAATTTCTCCTAAAAACAAATTTTGGCAATATTTTAATTATTAAAAATTATATAAATTATTGGCTCAATAAAGAAGTTTTTCATATACAAACTCCTTAAATTTCATATGAAATGGAAGGATTTTTAATCCAAACTTATGCTAATATTCAAGTTATCAAACTTCTACAGATAAGCTTTATTTGGATTTAGATAGAACAAGTCTTCAAAAGTTGTTGACAAGAAAATTTTTCTTTTCTATTAGTATAAACCACGATTTTGAATTGCAAATTATAAGTTACACTTATTGTTGATAATCAATATAAATTTAATCAAATTGAATTTTAGGCTAAAATTTTATATTAATTTAGCAGTTAGTGGAGTTCAGAATTTTTTATATCTTAAATTCGATTTAAAATTTAATCAAAATCTACTTTATCTATTAAGTTTAAGTTAATTCAAATCAAGTTGATCCCAATCTTTTTGTCATCTCTAATTACATTAAGAATGCAATTGCCACATATAGATAATCTAAGAATAATAGGGACATTCTTACGAAAATTACCATAAGAGCCAAGCACAAACCGTGGTTGAAAAGCGTATTTGGAAGCCGTCGAATATCCTTGATATTGCCGTGTTAGGTTTGGCTCTTGAATCAACTTCTTCGTTCACACTCAAGAAAGTTTCCAGGAAACGAAACAGTGATGTTGACAATCAGTAACAGTGTTAACGATCGGAGATGCATGGACAGCCCATGACGACGATATCGCCGCAATTTCTTTGTACATTTCGGGTTGAGTATATGCATAACGCTTTTCTTTCCCCCCGTTCCAACAAGAACGACAAGTCTCCAGTTTCTGATTAATAATGACTACCCAGCACGTATCCGATACGTTGGTGGTGGTTGGAAAGTTTCTCTTGGTTTCCACGAAAAAGAAAAGAAGAAACATGAATCTTGGGATGTCTTCATATTTCTCAGGGGTTGTTCCTAAGGATGCTGCAGGAAAACTTAGAGAGAAACTCTATTAAAACTGCAAATGTATACCTGAATATCAACAGTCTTCTAAATCTACAAATGCATTTTTCTTCTTTTCTTTTTCATGGAAACACACAGAAAACTTTCCAACCATCACCAACGTAAAGGATACGAGTTGGGTAGTCATCATAAATTAGAAACTGGAGACTTGTCTCGTTCTTGTTGGAACGGGGAAAGAAAAGAGTTAATCATGCTTATATTCAACATGCAAAGGACCTAGAAATTGCAGCGAAAGCGGTCTGTCCATTCATCTCCGAATTCTTAACGCGGTTTTACGTACTGATTGTCAACATCACTATGTCTTTCCTGGAAACTACATTGAGTGTGAACGAAGAAATTGATTCAAGTGCCAAAACCAACAAGGGAATATCAAGGATACTAGGATGCTTACGAATATACTCTTATACCATGGTTTGTGCTTGGCTCTTACGGTAATTTTCGTAATTTTGTTTGTATTATTCTTGACGTATATCTTGTAATTGCTTTTCCAATTTAATTAGAAAATTTGGGATCAACTCGATCCAAGCTAATTTGAAGTCATCGAACAAAATTAATTTCCATTAAAATTTAAATAAGATTTTAAAAAATCTCAATGAATCGTAATTCTTGTGTGTCGATTATTACATATGAAGGTGTATAAATATACATCTTTTTTTTGGTAAATTAGGTGTATAAATATACATCGGACCTAACAAAATACTAACTAAATACATAAATCCATGATTCGGTTACAAGATAAGGAAGACTTAGTCTACGTCAATAACTAATTGCGCTATTATGCCCCCGCAAGATCAGGTCGCAGCCAGCGACGCTCATCTTGGATCGTAGTTGTTCGAAAGGCAACATTGACATATTGTCAAAACTGCCAGGGCTCTTTTGCATCATAGTGGACTTTCGTCTTCGTTTTGGTCCTATACATTTCTTGCCTCTGTCTACGTTATCAATCGTATGCCTACACCAATTTTAAAAATGCATACACCCTTTGAAACACTTTTTGGACGCCCACCCACCTACAAACATCTTCATTCTTTCGGATGTCTATGCTTTCCTTGGTTGTGACCATACACTTCTCACAAACTTGAACCTAGGTCCAAACCTTGCATCTTTATCGGTTACTCGCTCACTCAGTTTGCTTACCTATGCTTAGACCCGACTTCGAACCAAATTTATTCATCACATCATGTCGTATTTGTTGACGATCAATTTCCGTACTCATTATTGATCTCCTCTCCACCTAACCCACCTACTACTGCAGCACCTTCACTCACTCATCTATTCATTCCTACAGATCGCTTGGCACAGTCCAATATAGTAGCACCGGCAGCAACTGCAGCACCTGTACCTTCGCCTAGCCCATCAGCTCCCTGCCCAGATCTACATAATCTCACTGAAACCCAACCTGGCCAACCTGAAAACACATTATCGCCTCCTCACCCTCCAACACTTGACCCGCCTCAACATACCCACTCCATGGTCACTCGCAGTATGAACAAAATCTTCAAACCAAAATTATTCACTGTAACCAAACATCCTTTACCCACCATAGATGAACCTCGCGCCATTACCCAAGCCTTAAAAATTCCCCATTGGTGTGACTCTGCTACTTCTAAATATGCGGCACTAATAAGGAACCACACTTAGACTTTGGTACTGGCTACTGAGGCTCGTAATGTTATTGGAAGTATGTGGATATTTAGGACAAAACGTAATCTTGATGGATCCATTGCGCTTTACAAGTCGCATCTTGTTGCTAAGGGCTATAGTCAGTGTTCTGACATTGATTAACACCGACACATTTTCTCTGATGGCAAAGCATCAAACACCAGATGGACGTTAATAATGCCTTTCTTCAGGGGCATCTTTCTGAGACTACATTTATGTGGCAACCGCCAGGCTTTGTCGATTCAGACCGTCCTAATCATGCTTGTAAGTTACATAAAGCTATCTATGGTTTTAAGCAGGTTCCAAGGACATGGTATCAGGAACTTTGTCACTTCCTTCTCCAATACGGCTTTGTTACAAGCCGAAGTGACTCCTCTCTGTTTGTGTTTCATCAAGACAGGATGATGATGTATTTTTTGGTATATGTTGATGATTTTCTTCTCACGGGTAACTCCACATCTCATCTAGATCGGTTCTTAGAAGCTATTTCTGGTCGCTTCTTGCTAAAAAATGTGGGCTCTCCGTCTTACTTTCTTAGAATGGAAATTATTCCTACAGCAGGAGGTTTGTTCCTTTCCCAACAACATTATATACATGACTTATTACTTCATTTCCGTATGGCAAATTGTAGCCCGTATACAACTCCTCTATGCACTTCGGCTATGTTTAAATTGGAAGATGGTTCAGCACCTGTAGATACTTTGTACAGAATCATTTTGGGGACACTACAATATGTCACCTTGACAAGACCAGACTTCAGCTTTTCGATAAATAAACTGTCACAATTTATGCACAAACCTTCTGAGCTGCACTTTCAACAATTGAAACGAACTCTCCGATACCTGAAGCACACGCATAACTTCGGTCTATCTTTGTCTTGCCCAAGCCAACTTTTACTTCATGCCTACAGCAATGCCGATTGGGGAGGGGATGCCGATACTAAGCTTTGATACCATAAAGAATCTGAATGAATCGTAATTCTTGTGTGTCGATGATTATATATGAAGGTGTATAAATATACATCAGACCTAACAAAATACTAACTAAATACATAAATCCAGGATTCAATTACAAGATAAGGAAGACTTAGTCTACGCCAATACCTAATTGCGCTATTAGATTTAAACTTTGATAAAAAAAATTATATTATAAATTCAAATTTTAATTTAAATTGACTTAAAATCAAATTTTAATTTAAAAATCGATTCGATCTCTTTAAGTTAAATTTAAGCTTATAAAAACTTTATACCCTTCATCAACTATAAGTGTAATTAATAATGAACAAATCAAAATCTTAGTTTATAGTAACAGAAATAATAAATTTTCAATATATAACAATTTTTGAAGACTTAGTCTATCTTTATCTATATAAGCTCATTTATAGAAGTTCTATTATATTTGCATAATTTTTGGTGAAGTACTTCTATTTCATAAGAAATTTAAGATGATTGTATATGGAATCATCACAATGAGAATTTCATACACATATAAGTAATGTTTCAAATAGATTTCTCATTGGGTTTGTTTAATGAACTTATTCTTTAGCAAACACCCATATGTTTGTTTAAGTATCTCTATACTTTAATCTATGAGATTGACTACTTCCTTCATAAAGAAAAACAAAACGTGTGTCAGTCTTTTTCTTTTCTATTAATATCTAATCTTAATAAAGCAATGACTAACAAGGAACATTTAGGGATAATACATAAATGCAATAAGAATCTCATAATTATAATCTCATTATAATTTCATTTGTAATTTATAATTATCCTATGGACTTTATCATATATATATATATATAAACATGTACAAGATAAAGAATGTCTTTAAATAATTTGTCACTAAACTACAACCAAAGTGGTTGGCTGTAGGACATAAATCAACAACGTTATCCAGGTAGGCTATACTTGCTCCATGTGAAAGTGATTGATTGTTCCATTTTTGCTCTTGATACTCCAAGACACATATTTTGATGCAGTGAACAGTAAAGCTCCGGTGAAAATGAAAGTAACAGCTGATAACCACACAAAGCGAGAGTTCGAAATGTTGGAAGAACTGATCTTGACATCAAATTTTGGAAGAGGCTTGTTCATGATAAGGACATAGACAATAACCCTACATTTGGTTAGTGTCCTCAGGGGGGAGGACAGTGAACAAGGACGCTAAAGTTCTGTCCTTCATCCTGTTTGGTTGCTGTTCTCAACAGTTTTTGTTCTGTCCTCAGAAGACAAGGACACAAATTTTTGTCCGTTCCACAACTGAGGTACAGATAATATCTGTCCTACAGACAAGATTAAGAAAAGATGCAAATAGCCTCGTTTTACATCTGAAACCTAAAACAAAAACGAAACTCCATTGATGCCCCCAGCTCTCCTCCTTCGTTCGGCTTCGTCTCCACTGATAGGCGCGGTAAGTAATATTTTTTCTTACAGAATCTTGTCTTCTTTTCCCCCTTCTTACGCATATGGGTGTTTCCTTTTCTCCTTCTCTCTCTATTCTCTATAAGTTGGTCATCATTCTTTGTGTTTGTGCTGCTAGATTTATCCCCTCTCCAATAAACCTCGGTCTTCGCTAACCCAACCTGCTACCATCTGCCCTCTCTTCTGGGTAAGATGCAATATTCAAAGTAGAGTTGTTATTTTCTGTTGCTATGGGTGATGGGATCCGAAGATTGTGCTCTGAATAGTTGTATTTCCATTTGTTCATTCTTGAGAATACTTTATGGTTTCATTCTTTCCATAGTAAAATACATAAATGCACTAATGTATGCATAACGATTAGAATATAATCAATCATTACCGTAAGTAAATAACTATGGAAGAAAAAGTGAATTGCTTGAAGAGGAGTTTTGATGCTTTTTTTATTTAATAGTAATGGGTATCGATTGGGATTAGGTTATGTTAATGGGTATTTCGACTGGGATGAGAATTGGGTTGTAGGATGTTCTGTCTTGTTCCGCTTCTCTGCCATGTGTTTTCTGTTGTGGAATGAAGAGCACAAATGTGTATCATTGACATTGGTAGTTTATTAGGTTCAAATGTGTAATTTGACGAAATAGGAATGATGAAAAGTCGGGTTTTAAGTATGTAGTTAGATGATGAAATTGTTTGAAGTGGTTTGAAGCTGAAACATTCATATATGTTTGTGAAATTGTAGTATGCCTTCTTCAAATAGCTAGTCAGAAAATTAAAAAGCTGTATGTTGTTTAATTATCATATGATTTTATGATAAGTTGTTCACTTTAAAGATACTTGCATAAGATTCATTAGCAAAGGAGTAACTAATTTCAATCCCTTCAATCCCAAAAATCCAATAACTGCATATGTTAAATTTTTTAGCCTTTAGTGGAAGTTTTGTAGTGTGCAAGCCTACTGTGGCCTTTATCAAGCACATTATGCTTGGAAAGGTTTCAGTTTGTTCTTAAAAAAGGTCTTGCTTTTACATTTTTTGATGATATAACAATGTGAAGGCTTACATCTCAATGCAGCCTTGTGAGAAATTTATACTCTCTGTTCTCATCTCGCTAGAGCCAAATGTAATGACTTATGATTCTAATTTAATATGATAATCTTTTATCTTCTTGTGGAATAACTATGAATATCTTGTTATGCTGCCTGTGAATATGTATACCATAAAAATAATTTTTCTTAGGACATAGAACAAGGTTGTAAACACAGTAATGCAAACATTGTACTGGACCTAACAAGTTTTGGTAAATTAAGGTATAGAGATGTCAAGTTATTTGTGTTCAATCCTTTTTAGAGACTGCTATTTACAATTGGTTCTTAGACCTTGAATGACTTTTTTTTGGGAAGTTAGTATGAATTTTGTTATGAATGTTGTATATTAGTTGCTAACCTTTGTGTTTAAATCGGATGTAAGGAAGAAAAATGAAATTAACCCTTTAGGAGAGTAGGGAACATAATCTAATAAGCAAATTGTGAGCTGACTCTTTTACTGGTAGAAAACAATGTTAAAAGGAATAGATTTTGAAATGATGCATTCTATTTCCATGACATCAAATTCTTTTTGACAACAAAATGAGTTAATGCTTGGTTCTAATCACCATGCTCTATTTTTTGTTCACTGCATTACACTGCTTATTTCATTTACACATACCATATTAATGGATTGTTCCCTCATGTTGTATATATAGAATAGCATATATCTAAAGCTACACCTACCCTCCTTTTTATCTGTATATGTTTTGTTTCAACGTTACATGGTGAAGCTGAATACATGCCTACTACAACTTGTCTTTTCTTATATATAACAAACATCAAATTTTGATTTTATGACTTCTCAGATTTAACAGCAGTGTTTGATTTTATGGTTTATTAGGTACGTTAGAGACCTTCTTCTCAATCCTCCTGCTTATTGCCTCCACCATTCAAGGTATAGAGATGCAAGTCATATCATTGTTCAATTATTATCAGATTTACAACTAGTCAGTCATGTGTATATAAAATGTCTCCAATCCAATTGTTTGAAAGCTGACTTGGTGTGATGTCTTACAAATGATCATTCAATGGATATAGTTAGTTATGTGAAGTTAAAACCTACCATTGAAATATGTCTGAAATGTACTTTAGTCAAGAAGCATATTCTGCTGCTTTGAAGTTGTAAACCTACATTCATCAGAAAATGAATTGTATTTGAATTATTGGACTTGAAAGGGGTTAGAAATAGAATGCTTGTGATATAACACTTGCAGAAGCATGCTTGTTTAATATGGTGTAATAACTTAATACTATTCAGTATTTTGAACGTGCATAGTTTCATAGAATTATCACATTAGGTTGTTAGGTCCAGTGTAGAATATGAGTTCAAATCAATGGCATTAGGAATATGAGAGGAATTATAGTTAAAGCTAATTCTTAATGATAAAATGGGAAGGACCAACATGAGTAGATAGGCAGTGGCCTAATCTGCATTCAGATTTGTTTCAACAAAAGATCAACTAGTAGACGTACTCTGCCAAATGCTATGTGCTGCACATTATTAGTAAGCTTAGAATGGAAAATGTGATGGTAAAATAGAACATATTATAATTGATCATCCAATAGACTTTGCAGTAATAATTTATTGGTTCATTTTTCATGAGTTGGTGAGTTATTTGTTGACTAGTTGAGAATGTTCAATGAAGGAGCAAAGGTGATATTTAGGAACAATATATATGTAAACTAGGAATTCTAATAGAGTTTTGAATATCAACTTACATTTTATATGTATATATTGCTTGCTTATTCATTTATCCCATTCTTAAATGTGTCAATA
>JANJEY010000006.1:74291633-74302607 GCA_024703695.1 Erythroxylum cataractarum | reverse complement strand
AATATTGGTGAACCTACAATTGTAAATATTATTAACAGGCCCTTGATACTGAACAAATAAAATGGAGCAATAATATAAGCAGAGAGGACAGTATACCTGAAGAAATATGTTTAGTAAGTAGACAAGATCAGTAATGCTCCTAAAAACCACAAGTGCTGTGGTCATGGGCCAACTGATGACTATACATTTATTCTCCTGCATTTAAACAAAGGGAAATTACAACTATTGTATTAGCACAAGTAGAGCTCTATCCTACATTAGTAAGGGGCGAATGATGAAAGTGATTTATGTTGTAGAAAGAACCTATAGCCCAATTTTTTAAGGTTCCAAGAGATGGTGTATTTCATTGTTTATGAGCTCACTTAAAAGGAACTTAGAATCAATTAAATTAATTTAAGAAAGAATTACGCATCTTAAATCATAATTAGAAGCAGATACTAGAGGTATTATTTTCCTAGAAAAACTAAACCATTATGAGAAAAATTTAGCAACATAAGTCCTAACTACATGCAGATACTTGTAGCATTATTTAGTGTGTTTGGGGGTCAATTCCAAACTGAGCTCATCATGGAAATTTAATAGTGACTTTGTGAATTATGATGGAATGGGGTGTAATTCTTTGGTAGGTAATCACAATGTCCCTAACTCTAAATAGGAGATTTTGTTGTAGCCAATAAAATCATGTAATAAGGGCTATAAAATTGAAAAAGATTTTTAGCATGTTTTTTTTTCTACAATTTTATGTAGAGAATGAAACAAGAAAGAATTGACAGATAGATGTTTGAAAGGGAAAATGATGTAGGACAAATAGAAGAATTATTAACTAGTAGCTAAAACTTACAAATTTAATACAATATGAACTTCAACCTTTATCTTTGATATCAATCCAATTCTCAATCCTCACCCAACCAAATTAAAACCTGTGATTGATTAATCTTTCCTCTTTTAATTATTTTATAAACTTTAAGTTCTTTTGCATCAGAAAAGTTCAACAATTCTTTGAAAATGAGAAATATGCCTATTCCAAGTTTCTAATAAGAAATTTTACAAAACTAAAAAAGCTTTTCGTTTATAAAATTTAATGTATAAGAAAACTTTTAGTACAGGACTAGAACTTATACAACCATTTGGAAATAAAACTTACCTGTTGTGCTGAAAGTAAGAAGACAAATAAGGGGTCTATGAAAATTGCCAACAAACAAGAAATCACAAAAAACTTGTTCCATTGTTGAACAACTTTAGCATGCGGATTCATAATGGGAATATGTTGATTAAAAAAAATGATCCTCCTTGCCCAACCCTTAGCATCCCTATAAATAACAGTTTGGAGTTGAAAAGGAAAAGAACAAATAGTTTCATTACGGCAAAAATATAATACTATGATGACTTAAAAGTGAAGTTAAAGTACTAGGATCACATATGTTAAAATGTTATGAATTTATATGTTCAACAGGTTCATATTACTTAATTCAATGATTAAAGTAGAAAGAACAAACCATTTACATGTAATTAAAACTAGAAAGCAATTAAATGCCAAAATTTTAAAAGAATGTATCATGCATTAGGAACGTCACAGACACTGAAAAAAAGTTTGTAAAACATATTGATTTGAGTAATTCTCCTATGATAGGACTATGTTAATAATGCTCCAACTCAATCATTATGCTTAGAACAATTAAGAATATAAGTAGAAAATTTCCCTGTCGAGATAGAAAAAACCACAAAAACATAAAGTAAAAATGAAATAGAACTACAGAAGTACAAAATGAAATATTATCAATTGCAATCCGCCCTAATGAATAAATATTATTCACTTATCATAATATATGTTAAATTTAGTTATATGGCCACATTTGACATCACTTATTGATTGAGCCAAGTTTACATTATAAATTGGTTGTATTTTCATGACTGTTTATGCACTCGTTGACTCCTAATTGATGACTTTTGTGCTTAAAATGGTTCCATATAACGAGCTCTTGTAATTCACAATTTGTCAGTAAATTGTCATAATTTGATATTAATTTTTAATAATTTTCATAAGGACAGTTGATACTGCAAAATGTTATTTTATATTGCAGGAGCAAAGGAGTCAACCCATCAGAAAGTCAACAGGTCGTGAAGTCCTATTCACATGTCGCGACGAGCAACTACACATCGCGACACATGTTAATTCGCACGTCGCGACGAATATTTATTCACACGTCGCGACGTACGAACGGATGCCCGACTTTAAATGGAAAATTTGCCTCACTATTTCGACCAGACCTGCATCCATCATTTAAAAACTTTGCTATTTTTAGGTCAAAGAGAGGAATATCTTGGAGAGACGTTCTGGAGGCAGCAAGAGACGACATTTTTCCTTCCATCACCATTCTCCATTTTCATCATTGTCATTCATCTCCATCATTTCCTAGACCACCGTCAATATCTTCTGCTACCATGGAAGACGTCCAATCTTCACCAGTTGTGAGAGAGGCAGGAGTCATGCATAGCTAAACACAATTTCCTCTTGAGAATGTAGCGATGGTTTGAGTTCACCGATAGCTTCAAAGGGGAGTAATCATATAATGTCTGAAGTTTAGTTATGTTTGTGTAAGCTCTAAGTTAGAGATTGCATCTGTATAACTAGATTAGCATGGTTAATAGTTTAACCGTGTGCTGAACATTATGTTGCGATTTGGACATAGTTATTTGTAGAATTTCGATGCTTAATATATGAAGTCTCATATATGTCATTCGGATATTGCATTGACTCTCATAATCTGCCTAGTTGTGTTTGATTTAGATGGTTGTGTTTTTATCCGATTGACCAGTTGCATTTACTTGTCCAATTTTCACACTAAGCTTTTAACAAGGATTTAAATGATGGAGTTCATTAATTAAATCTTTGGACTTAAAGAGTCCTTTAGGGTTGATCTTTTGAAACTTTGTGGATTCTATCCCCGAAAAATCATTTTGAACCGTGATAGCTTGCGCCCATTTTCAAGAGAATTTTATCAATTTGATTACTATCTTAGTTTTTTGTCAATTGCATAATTCCAAAAATTCAAAAATATTCTTTTATACTTTTTCTCCACTTTTAATTACTTTTACCAGTTCCGATCAACATACCGAACCTCCATTTTATCAACTTTGATTGCAATTTTTGATAATTAGGCTAGCTTAGATCTTTTTCACTTGGTTTCAATTAAGTGAGACGACCCGAGGTTGCACCCTGTATTGCAATTTTTGGAATTATTATTTTTGACTAGTTTTCAAGGATCGATCGTAAGGTCGAATCGACAAAGCTGCGATCACTCTTCAACCTCACGAGTATATATTTTTCAAGGTTCTCAAATCTTTCAAACTAGTAGTATTTAGCTAGTCTCTACAAGCTCTCAACAAATGAAAATGTAATTTGTTCGATATGAGCTTCTATGATCTCTCTCAAAAAGAATTTTTACTTTCTAAAGTATAAGAGATTTGATAAGAATATGACTTTCAAAAATATTGATGTTGTTGATGTAATTCAAGAGTCTGATCTGTTTTTCAAAAGCAGTGGCTCTTCCTTAAGTAGACATTTCTTTCAACTAGTCGTTGAGTCACTTGCATCCTTAGTCAACTGGATAGATTTAAATCTTAATAACTTCGATGTCATCTTACCAAAAATCTTCCACGGAACTAATATACGACCTTCATAATTAGTAGGATCTTTTCGGATCAACCATTTCTAATAAGGTAAGTCCATAAAAAAAATTTCTACAAAAAGGAAGAGTGTTTCTTATGATTTTATTTCCTTTTGAGAATTAACTCGTTAACAATGAAAGGAAATAAGTTCAGTGGTAACAAGATTCTTCCAGATATTATGAAATAAATAAGATAAGCTCATTAGGAAGATTTCTATAAGAAATGAAGCATTTCTCCTATGATTTTATTTTCTTTTGAGAATTAGACCATTAATTGTATAAGAAAATAAATCCAATTTGAATATTGAAATATTATGTGGTTATCATCAAAATCATTAATAATAAACCTTGAGCTAAAAAATTTAACTTAGCAAATCATGTCTACAACCTTTGAACATTTATTATATCCAAATCCAAATTTCTATTTCATCTTAAATCTAAGGAGTTTGTATATGGAAATTTTGTTTATTGGACCAATTAGCATGGTTTATATAATTGTTATTATTTGAACATCACCATAAATGTTCATTGGAATATTGTTATTGGATGTAGATATAATAAAGAAAAAGTAAATTTAGGAGAAAAGTTAAGTTTAATAGGAGAGTTAATAGGTAAAGTATAATTTAATCAAATGTTATATTGATTTCTCGCATAATAAAAAAATTTTATTTTCAAAATCAGGAGACTAGTTTAAATCAACTAAAATCTAGCCTAAATTTAATATAAAACCTAAATTTTATTTCAAAATTTGAATTTTAACCCAACATTCAATTAATCCCAAAAGTATAACATCAAGCTTAGGACTAAAATCTCAAACCTAAATTTTCTTTGCTATTTTATAAGTATATTAGGAGTAAGACCCACCTCATATCAGATTGATAAGTACATTAATAAGGTAAGATCGTATTTATATACCAATACCATACTCTCTATTGAGTATGTTTCTAGATTGGTATTATTCATTACACATTAAGTCAAGATAGATTTCCCTATCCTTATACACGTGAATATGATATGTATATATAAACAAGCCCTCAGTCATATGATGATCATCATAAATGCATGCAATATGCTAGGTTCCCAAATTTATATCCATATACTTAAATATCGTGATATTACTGGCATTGGCATCATGATATCGACTACTCAAATTACATATGTACATGTACATACTTGTCAGTACTTATATATATATCCCGATGCCAATGCAAGTAATATCACGATATTTAAGTATATGGATATAAATTTGGGAACCTAGCATACTGCATGCATTTATGACGATCATCATATGACTGAGTGCTTGTTTAAGAAATTGCGTGATTGATATTTGGTTCTATATATACACACACACACAAATATGTACATATACATATGTAATTTGAGTTATCTTGATGCCAATGCAAGTAATATCACGATATTTAAGTATATGGATAACATATTGCATGCATTTATGATGATCATCATATGATTGAGTGCTTGTTTAAGAAATTGCGTGATTGATATTTGGTTTGTATGCGGATGTGTTTGATTGTGACTGTGGAGGACGAAAAATCTATAGGATGTACCACCTAATGGGTATGCATTAGAAGTAGGAGTGCATTGGTTTGATTATCAGAGATTATTATGATATAATATAGAGAAATGATACACATCGATCTTGATTAATGCTTGGCTCTGATTGAATCCTCATTTGACTTGTATATTATTAGCGTGATTGTGACTTTGGACGTATTGAATGAGGACTGGTCTGTTGATGATGCTTGGTTCCCCACGACACCGTTTTGAACTAAGAGAACCTTACGGCTATATGAGTAAAGTTGAATGGTTGGATTATTGGTGATGCATAGCTCTATGCAGCCATTTAAGGTGTAGTATTGCAAGGATTTACCCTTAAAGACTAGAATCCTATACATTTTTCCTTCTTCACGATTTATTGTGTATTGCATGTGATTTGTCATACATCATATATGTGTGTTTATAATAATCTAAACTGTATATTATGTGAGCATGTCGTTAGATATCGTGGGACAACATGGACTTAGTAAGGTCTAGTTACTCTCAACTCTATTTTTTAGACTAGCTATCACCATCTTCATAGCAGTGATTTGCAAGAAGATTCGATTACAATATATCTACTTTTGTGTATACTTTTCATTTGTTTTCACTTGTACTCTAGTATCCATAGTGATATGGTTTAGCATGTTGAACATTTTTCTTCTAATGCATATTAACATTGTTATACTTCATTGTGATTCTACTTACGTGTGCTCGTGTTGTCACTTATTTTAAATTTTGTATTTATTTCTCTCACTAGTAATCAGGCTTATGTGTGATCTGAGGCCTTCTACTTTTAAGTTTCAAGTACCCATTTGGGTCGTGACAAGAAAATAAAAGGAAAACGACTTAGAAGTCATATAGGCCAATAATGTGCGGGAATAATTTAATTAATATAAGTTAGCAGTAATCATAAAAATATTAAAATAGTATTCAAATCATTATATAAAAAGGATTAATAAAAGTATAAAAAAATGTGATCCTTTCTTTAATATGGATACATGAGTCTTGTCCTCTTTTACTATAAGACCCCACATATCAACATGATTCTTACTGAGTATTGTTATTTTTGTTGAAGTCTCATCCTGTTTTAATCTTTGCTTAACTACTTTAAAAGAATTTACAAGGGAAGAACACACAACATCCAATGAACTACTCTAAAATATAATTCTTTGGATAGAAAAAAGAGCTATTAAATAGTATTATCTTCCAAATTTTATAAGTTAACTCTCAACATTAAATATTTTTTAAAAATTTATTGTATGAATAAAATCTTATCTTTATTATATATTAACTAATAAATTATGTCTACCAAATTAATTTTGTGAGCTTATATTAACGTTAACTTTCAACATACATATTTTGGCGGACTGCATTGCATATGTTCTCTAATTACGTCCTCGTGGCTTCTGTAACACTTAACTACTTTCTCTATTATAATATTTTACTTGTCAAGAAAAAGAAAAAAAGAAGAGAGTGTAACAGAGTTGACACACAGTCTAGAGCCAACAGCACTTCACCAGGGATCAAAGTCTTCAAAAGCTGCTTGACTGCTAAACTCAGCATTCACATTACTATTTTCATCGATTTTATATGCAACTCCCTACAAATTTCTGAAGGGCTGTTTCTAAGAATGTTACATGAAACTTAGAGAGAAGCTGCACTTTCCTTTCCTCTTTTTAAACTGCAAATACTTGAATATCACCAGTCTTCCAAGTCTATGAGATACGTGAAATGCATATTTCTTCTTTTCTTTTTCACGGAAACTCAGAGAAAACTTTTCTTAACACGGTTTTACTGTTTTTCTGGAAACGACCCTGAGTGTGCCCACAAGGCAATATTATGGATGCTATGATGCTTTTGAGTACACTTATACCATGGTTTCTGGTTGGCTATTATGGTAACTTTTGGTAATTGTAATTGTATTATTCTTGATTATGCCTGTATCTTGTAGAGTTGAACAAAAGATTAAGGATTGATTCAATTTGAACAAACATAAACTCAACGGACAAAAGTCGAATTTAATTATTGAATGCAATTCAATTTTAAATTTAAAAAAATTACGAACCTCATAAATTTAAAATTGATTTATATTAATTTGAAGATAAAATTTTAAATATCTGAATAATTCGAAGTCAAATTTTGTCCTAAAAAATTATTAAACTCGATCTTTTTAAGTCACTCTTAATCTAAAAAATTGTGTTGATGTTAACCATAAGTGTAACTCACATTTTGCAATTCAAGATCTTGGTTTATACTATTATAAATAACAAATTTTCCATACATATCATGTTGTTCTATCTTCAAAATGTGGTTAAGTTGAAAATGAATTTCATTCAACTTATCTTCAAGATAAATTTAATTTAGCAAATCATGTCTACAACGTTTCAAGATTTATTCTATCTATATCCAAATTTCTATTTCATATGAAATTTAAGGAGTTTGTAGATGGAAAATTTATTTATCGGACCAATTAGAATGGTTTATATAATTTTGATTATTTGTAACATCACCATAACTGCTCATTGGACAAATTTTTATTGGATGTATATATAATAAGGTAAACGTAAAGTTAGGAGAAAAGTTCCAAGTTTAACAAGAGAGTTAACAGGTAAGTATAATCTGATCAAAATTTATATTGAATTTTAGCTTAATAAAGCAATTTAACTTTCAAATTAAATAGACCAGTTTAACTCAACTAGAATCTGGCCTAAACAAGATGTAAAACCAAAATTTTAGTTCAAAGTTTGAATTTTAACCTAAAATTTATCCAATCTTGAAACTATAAATCAAGTTCAAGGCTAAAATAAATCTCGTCAACTCGTTACCAAATTTAAGAAAGGGCAAATGCAGATATTAGCAAAATTGTGCAGCAACAATCTAATGGTATTCAACTAGTTGGTTTGAAAAATGAACAACTTGTCACACATTTTTTTAGGGAAAGATAACTCTTGACAATTCTAATGTAAACAATGTGGAGAATCTAGATAATGGTGCAACACCTTCTAATAATAATTAGAGCATTGTCAGACGGATTGGGCTAATATGCTGACTCCAGTTGTAATTGTTGGGTTAATTGAGAATCAAAGGATAGGGGATATTGAACATCCCTAGCAATTTTTGCGTGCAATCCAAATATGTAAAAAGAAAATATGTTATGAAGAGACAGCAAAATCCCAAGTACCATAAATGATAAATGAGCCTTCCCATGAAGATGAAAGTTCAGTAGTGTTTATAATTGTTTCTTGTTATTATTGTTTATGATGCAGATAGTCATATTATCTTTTTAGGGAGTTTTTGTTCTTAGGTCATGCTGCAATATGATTATAGGTTTTAAGCCTTGAACTCGTTGTATAGTTTAGTTTTAACTATAAATTTAAATTCTTTTTCATTAAAAAAAAACAATCAAGAAGAACAAGCAAAAGTAGGACCTAAAAGTTGTTCTTCATCACCTCCATCTTTCTACCCGAAAGGTATAACAAAACAGTATCTGGGTAGGCTACACTTGCTCCATGTGAATGTGATCGATTGTTCCACTTTTGCTCTTGATACGCCAAAACACATATTTTGATGCAGTGTACACTAATGCTCCAGAGAAAATGAAAGTAACAGCTGATAACCACACAAAGCGAGAGCTCGAAATGTTGGAAGAACCGATCTTGACATCAAATTTTGGGAGAATCTTGTCCATGATAAGGACATAGACAATAAGCGTAGTAATTACAACCAAAAGCAGAACATCTCCGAGAGGAAGTGACCATACAAGAATTCCTATTATGAGTATACTGGAGAACACCCCGACCGTGTTGAACAACATTAGGTAGAAGATGGTGGGAAGCTGACCAGAGATCACGCCTATGAAATAGAATGTTGTCTTTGTAGCTTTTTCCTCGTCAAGTCCACGAGGCAGGTTGCAGATGACAGTAAAAGCAGTCCCAACGATCATTACTAACACCACTAATATCACATTCCTTGTCTCCAGTTGCCAAGGCCAGGGAAGTAGCCTTCTCCTGAAAGATTGTGGGCATTGTTGAGTTAACGGTCGTCGGGAAGCTTCAGGTTGTGGTTCCGGCGTCCTCAAGAAACGCCCTTCAGTTGCTCCAGCCTCGCGAAGGATGCGTCCGATTTGGATTTCACGAGTTACGTTATAAGGATTTTGGTAGTAGACATCCAAGGCAGTCTGACCATTTTTGTTCATGGAATTAACACTCAGGACCCGTGGACTTGGATAGTTATCGGGAAGCAACAAATTCACAGCCTGCATATGACATAAATCATTAGCAGGTATTTGCATGTTCGTTACATGTCTAAAGAGTAAACATTAGAGACATCGGGTTTACCCTGGTTGACATTTTGGAAGTTGAGATGTGCAGAACTGTGTTGCCCTCGTGATCTTTCCTGTTCAGAAGATGCTCTAGTTGCCACTTCGTTACCTCCTGAAACAATACCTGGAAAGCCGCCCAATGTTCACTCTTCAGGGCGAGGTGGAGAGCTGTTTCGTGCTGGGGAGTCAGCCTCTGAAGAGACCGGGGACATGCATCAACTAAAACCTTTATGGCTTCGTCATATCCTCTCATTGAAGCTATATGCAGTGGAATCATGAATTGATTATCCTCCACAAGGCAGACCTCAGGATTGAGTTCCGCTAATAACCTTATTTCACGAGCAGACCCCTTGAAGGACGCCAAGTGCATGGCCGTGTAACCACTGTGGTCTTTTGCAGAAACCAGTTCAGGTTTTCTTCTTCCCAACTCCTCCGCAACAAGGAGGCTACCGTGTTCACAGGCCGTGATGAGTAAAGGGTTCCCTTCCGCAGCTCTTTCCGCTTCATCCAGGAGTCCTGGATTTGTTGAAAGTAATGGAATTACCACATGAATATAGTCTTTACGAATGGCATCCAAGAACAGAGCCACTAAATTCAACGTTGGGACCATATTAGGAAGGCTTGGGCCGTTAAGGTTGTCGAGACGAGGTGGGCTCTTGGAGCCTTTATAGGTATTCTTTTACCGTGGTTATTGTGGCCAATATCAAAAGGGTAAATATCTAATATAGATAAAGATGTCCACACTTGATATTTCGAAATTGTAAATTACGAAAAAATCATATATGATATCATGCACTTTCGTGTTCAAATGAATTAAAAAACTGCTTCCTAACAATATTTATGGAGTATAGAGTTGACGACAAGGTAAATTTCAGTCAAATGCAACTTAAAAAAAAATATATAATTTCTCAATAATTAAGTTTCTTTTTACTTGATAGGGAAGCTGCGACCTCATTTCCTGTCGTCCTCTCCGTGTTCTAAATTTCCACACTCGGCGAGGGGTCACATGGACATTGATCCATGGACATTGATCAATGTCCATTTTCTAATGTTTAACTGAACTCTATCTATTCTTAATGTAATCTCTATGAGATAGTTTAGTTAATATTTGACCATAATAATTCGGAGAAATAGAAGTGAAAATAAAATTGTCATGTGAAGTTTAAAATATTGATTCAGCATTTCCGAAATCTTGTGAGCTAGAGAGAGATGGACCCTCTTTGTTTTCCTGTTCAAACAGACCAAAATTCACCGGAAGCTGCTCTCTCATTTCCTATTCTCTTCATAAGAAGAACTAATGGTACGAAGTTACATTCCAAAGTCCAACTCTCCAGGATACAGAAAATGCATCGGCTTTTTCCTGGAAGAGGCAGAGAAAAATTGGCAAGTTTTCTCTGCCTCTTCCATGAAAAAGCCGATGCATTTTCT
>JANJEY010000006.1:74268201-74291533 GCA_024703695.1 Erythroxylum cataractarum | reverse complement strand
CTTCCATGAAAAAGCCGATGCATTTTCTGTATCCTGGAGAGTTGGACTTTGGAATGTAACTTCGTAACATTAGTTCTTCTTATGAAGGGAATAGGAAATGAGAGAGCAGCTTCCTTATTTAGTAAAGAGAAATTCAATTACTACGAAATATACATTCTCTATCTGAATGTCTTCCTAAAGGCTAAAGCTTCCCATTGTATCTAAATCTCTTTTCAAATTATCATCACGAAAAGACATTCTCTGTCTGAATGTCTTCCTTTAGGATCCATAAATTTCCAATGGAATTGATTGAACGCCTGTTAAAAGTTCATTTTAAGTGGGAGCCTTTTGGATGAATTGCCTTTTTGGAAGTTCCTTAGTATTTCTTGGATTAAGATGCTGTCACGGTATTTTTGTTTACCTCTAAAGCTTATTAAAATTGTTGATACTGACCGGTGCTAATAAATGGCACCAATCAACTGGATTTTGTATATTGTTTATTGATATGATACCTTCTGATACTTACCGGTATGCTACAAAATCCGAAACTTTGATTAAAGCAAGAAAATTATTTAAATCCTTATTTAAAAAAACTTGGGATAATAAATGATTTGTTGAGTTCATTGAGTATATTTTTCTTAAATAAAAAAGGAGAAAATTATTGGGATGTTTTCCTTTGATTAGGTGAGAGCATAAGCCATAGAGTCATGGACATTTGGAGGGATTAGTGTTGAAAGTGGCTTTCCAAAACCTTTTTTAGAAAAGGTTTTAGATAATTGAAATGGTAAAGTTTTTTTTTTTTTAAAAAGAGAAATTTGAATTAGTAAAGAATGTAGTTACAAGATATCATATGTCTATACCCTTTAGAATTCAACACAACATATATAATATGACTACTAAATCAGAGATAAAAGAACTGAAAACTATGTTGATCGTTCTGATTAATAAGAATTAATGGCCAGATGGTGCATGGTTTTATAAGAATAAGAGTTCCCCGATACCTTCCTAGTTCCTACTGCTTTGCTTGTGGCCACAAATCTTCTCATATTTCTTTCTTTTTAGATTGACTAGATTGTCAGATCCATGGCTATGATAAATGTCTCTCTATCAGCTTTTGGGATAGACGATTTTGTTGCCAACCCATGGATGGTAGAAATTAGTGAGTTTTCAGAACAATTCCAGCCACAAAAAGGATTTAACTTGTTCCCAAATCAAGGTGGCAGTCGAACATAAGAAGATGAGGTGGTGCCTTGTTTCGTCATGTGTTGGGCAAGATCTATAGGAAAGTTACTTGTGGTAAAGTATAGGAAGTTTGGAGGGTTGAAAATGGTCTCAAGTCTCTTAAATTAATAAGAAACCTTTTAATTTTCTTTTAAAGATCCGTTAACTACTTTTGCTTACCTTGAGAATCAAGCAATTTTGTATTGCTATTGTTTTCTCTTCTAAAGAGCGTGGATTTAAAGGAGAATTTGCAGTATCTTCTAGATTTTCGTCTAAAAAGGTAATTGTGATTTTCTAAAGTCTTGGTGTTGTAAATCAACTTAAATTTTCGTGTTCACATTTTGGTGTAGAAGATTATTAACGATTCCAAACTCTATTGTTCTTGTCTATGTGATGTTGACTAAAGTGTTGAAGAATTTACAGTCTTAAATAGCTCAACTTTAACTGCTTTCATCTTTTCTATGCATATGAACAAGCGGCTTGTCACATAGGTGTTTTAGAGGCTAGTTAAGTGACTTAATTGTATTTTACCTAGTAATTATGTCAAACACCTTCTAAGCATTCTATTGAACTATTTTGTCAACCATGTGTTAGGCCATTCCATTTCCATATTTTAGAGGCTTGTTTGATATGAAGAAGTAAGAAGATCCACCATCTGAGTCATCACCTTCTTACGGCTATAAATATGCCTAAGATGTCAGTCACTCAAGTAAGAAGAAAACAATTGTAGGCATAGTGCAAGCCAAAATAATAAAACTCTTTTTACAAATCCTTCTCTTCCCATCTCACGTTCCCAAAATTTAATGGTGGTATCAAATCAATGTTGATCCTTCTCAATGGCCTTCCTTGCTTCACCTAATTTATCGACCTTCAACTATACCCAAAATTTAATTCTCATCTTGAATGGAGAAGCATATAATTATTGGAGCATCCAAATGAAGACTCTATTCATCTCACAATACTTATGGGATGTTACAAAGAATGGTTATGAAGTCCTAATAAGCCAAGAAAAATTGGCTACGTGGACAAAAGTACACAAAAGGAATATAAGAAAAAATAAGCAATGTAATGCCAAAGTCTTGCTATTCATCCAACAAGGTATTACTAAGGAGACATTTCCAAGGATTATGTAAGCAAGTAATGCAAAAGATGCATAATAGACAATCAAATTTGAGTTCAAAGGCCTAGATAAGGCAATATCCATCAAACTTCAATCTTTATAGAAAGACTAGTAAGGAGACTTTTCCAAGGATTATGTAAGCAAGTAATGCAAAAGAGGCATAATAGACAATCAAAATTGAGTTCAAAGGCATTGATAAGGTAATATCCGTCAAACTTTAATATTTATAGAAAGATTTTGACACACTACTTGTAGCACCCCAACTCTCGCAAAACCCGAACCCGACATCGTGAGTGATATCTGAGCTCATGTCTTGCGAGAATGGCATGCTAAAGCATTCAATCATTCAGAAATCGGTATAAATTTTGTTTATATACAATCAAACATATGCGGAAGTCAATCATCATATAGGACCCACTTTCATTTATAAACATTTTCAATTTAATGCAATACAATCAACAAATTTTTAATAGCCATTTGGGCCCTTTCATAATACAAAACACTTTAGTCATTTCGAAATACAGATTTATACAAAAAATTGCAGAATATACAATTTAATACAAAATAAAGAAACGCATTGCAGATGCAAACTGATCCCGACCTCTATCCATCATTTGTATGCTGTAGGGATACTCCCGTTGGCCTAACGGGGTATTCTTCTAATCCTGAAAAATATTTACAAATTTTGGGTGAGTTTTGCGAATTCAATGAGTGACCATCATCAATGGTTCACCCAGTCACGTAACACATAATTCACATTTTACATTATTTCACGTTTCACGTTTAATTTCACACTTCACATTCAATACACGTAGTCATTCATATTATGCATATGCAGTGCACATGATACCCACTTTTTATTTGATACTTTGTTGTGACCGAGTGCCTGACTGTCCCATATAAGGCTCATTGATAACTGCCCCTTATCCGCTTAGGGGATACAGGGCTCATTAAATGTTGAGCCTGAGGCTCTAATTCACTTTTGAACTCAAAGCTCGTTTTTATTCGTTGAGCTTTAAGCTCTGATCAGTGGCAACTCTGGTCACAACAGTCATTATGTTTCATACATTCATGAAATAGAGTGCACCACTTACATTTGCATGATCCCATTTAAATACATTCCCATATCATCATACCATAGTTCGGTATTTAATATTAAGTTGAGATTCACACTTTCATGCATATGCAAAGGCACTTTCAGAACACATTTAACAATCAAATTATGTACACTTAGTTCATCAAATTCACATCCAATGAGTACTTTTCATTCATACAACACATTCATCGGACCTTCTGTCCGGAACCCAACACAGTCAATCGCATTCACATAATCATTCAGAAATCAATTAATACCAAAAAGTCAAACAAAACAAACAGTGGAATGAGATCATCTAGGTCTACTCACAGTACGCTCCAACATAGCATTTGCTTCCAAATTCTAGAAACGCCTGAATGTGGACACTTAACCCGCACAACCCATTTATGCAAGACACACGTTACACTTATATTAATAATTGCGCACTTATAAGCATTTATATATGCTCAATTATATGAATGGACTATGTACAATGCATGCTCAATGACAATCCCAAGTACTTTAACAAACTTCATATCTCATGCTCATTCTTATTTCGTAACGTAATCACTCATCAGTTATTTGAACTATAACCTCAATCCTTTGGTGCTTTGATATCAATAACTCAGCCACTAATTTACCAATATAATCTCATATATGAGTAGTGAAGAGGAAGACAGAGTATATAATTATGTATATATCACTATCAACTTTCTGTTTAAAACTCAATATTTCCTCTAAGGCTCTAACTATCACTTTAATCGTTCTTTCATACTTTCATTAATCTTTCAACTCCAAAAATTTGTTTAACACTATCCCATAACATTTCATTCATCAAATCCAAAGAAAATCACCATGTAGGACACACTAAAATCTCCTCACTCATTTTCCAGAAAATAAGAATATCACTTATCTTAACCATTTAACAGTGAGCTAATGATGCATACTTCATTTCATGCAAAAATACATAATCATAATAAGCTTACTTGTTTGAAGCTCCAATATCTGCAAAATTATGTAACCGTAATCCTTCATGCACCCACGTACATCAACTTGAAAGTTGACAGGGAGGTTCGGTTTTTCTTGGAATAGAAGAAAGAGATATCATAGTAGAAGCGATGACAAATAGAGAAAAACAAAGTTTAACTTTGGTAAATATTTGATGAAAAACTCTGTGTTGGAGGAGCTCTAAAGAAAGAAGTTTCAAAAAAGATAAAGACAAGGACAATAGCTTGTCTTTCAAGGTTATTAAAGCTTAACTTTAAAACTTGGACACCTGTCCATTTCTTATCCACTTATCCACTTTCCTTTATTAAAACTCACTTAAGTATAATTTATACTTAAGTTTATGACTTAATAAAACCGTTGTAATCACAAGTCATAATCCCTTACTCATTTTTAGATTTTCCCCATAAAACATCATTTCGGGTCAACTTTACATGTTCTTTTGACCCCGATACTGAAATAATTTAGTAACACTTTCTTATAGAAACATGTCTCTAGTTATGAACAGTACACAGAAGTTGTTTTACAATTTGCATAGCTCTCTCTAGAGATATCGTATTGAGATCATTCTTGAAGGGTTCAAAAGAGGACTTCAATATCTACATCTTTCATAAGACATTGGAGACAAATTATATCGCTTGAAGGGTCAAATATGGACCAGACGATAGCATCAGACGAATAGTGCATAGAAGAAGACTTTTAGGTCACATCGGTAGAAAGCAAGCGAAGCTGAAGGTAGACGAAGTAGAAAGTAGACGAATGGCAAAGCAAACGAATGCGGACAACTTAAGACGAAGCAAAGTAAACTTAAGATGATGTAACTTTTAAGACGAAATGACGTCATCACAGACGATATGACGTCATCATAGACGAGGCGTCTTTACAGACGATACAACTTTACAGACGAATCATCCTTACAGATGATTCATCTTCACAAACAATACGTCTATGCTCCTGAGCACCTTCTCCTCATAAGGATCATAACTTTCTACTCCACTATCTAAAACTTCCATACTATATATTCTCAGTAAACTTCTCCAACGTATTTTCCTTCACTAAATCCAACACTTAGATTTTATTTCTAGTCTTTCTACTACATTTCATTCTATTCATTCACTATAACCACAATCCTCAATCTATTCCATTATTATTCAATATACTCAAAATGTCAATGAGTACATATACAATGTGCTAAGATTCAAATTCACATGCATGTATGCTGACATTCTGTTGAGCATGAAATGCAAATTTTTCTAACTCTAACATTGCTATTTTCTCCATTATTGAGATCTAGGCTCTAACCCTTAATATGGGGACGGGATGTTACACTGCTAATGCAAGAAGATGAATCAATACAATCTTTCTTCTCTTATATTTCTAATATCCTCAATCAAATTAGAAGTTATGGGGACATGATAGAAATAAAAATAATAATACAAAAATATTTAGAAGTCTTCTTGCAAAATATGATCATATTGTGGCTTACCATTAAATAATTAAAAGATTTATGAACACTCACTCAAATGGAATTAATGGGCACTCTAGAAGCTCATGAAGCTAGATTAAAAAGATCCTAGCAACCACAAGAGCAAGCATTTCTACAAAGAGAAGTTAACAAAGAAAAAAGAAGGAAACAAGAAAACTAGAAATAAAATTGAGATGATGAATTCAACTTCATGGTCAGAAAATACGTACGCTTCTAAAAAATAAGTTAACAAAGAAAAGAGAAAAAAAAAAAAAACAAGAAAATTGGAAACAATAGGACTAGGCATCATTCAAGGACTAAGCATATAGAAGTCAAATATCATTTTCTTAGAGATCATGTTTTAGAATGAACTATTGATCTTTTGCATGTTAATACTGAAAATCAAGTAGCTGACATTTTCATCGAGCCACTTTCGAAAGATAGATTTTGCATGTTAAGAAAAGAGCTTAGTATGTTCAAACTCTCAAATATTATTTCTGCATAAATTCTCTCTGCCACTTGTCATTGCATTTCGTTGGCTCCATCTATTGTGTTTCTTTATAAACTCTCTCTTAGTCTAATAGGCTCCTCTTGCTTTGCAGGCTCGTATATTGTTTTAAACTTTGACAAGCCCTTGTCATTTTATTCAAATTAAAATTTTCTCTCACGTGTGTTTGCTTTATCATTATTACTTGTCATCATAAAAAAGGGGAGATTATTAGCTTAAAGTTCATATTTAACAATTTTGATGATAACCTTACGATATTTCAAAATTCAAATTGGATTTATTTCCTTATATATAAAAATGATATAATTCTTAAAAGGAAATAAAATCATGGAATAATTACTTTCCTTATTGTTGGAACCTTCTTTATGAACTTACCTTATTAAAAATGGTTTATCGAGAAGGATTCTACTTATGATGAAGGTCATATATTAGCCGTGTAATTACCAGAAGATTTTTGGAAAAAATGACATCGAAATTATTCGACATTAAATGCTTCCAATTGACTAAGAATGTAAGTGAAGTACCGACTAGTTAAAAAAAAAAGTCTACTTAAGGAAGAACAATTGCTTTTGTAAATGAAGATCAGACTTTCAAAAAATAGCTATAACATAAATTCTTTTGAAAGTGATATCATTGTAAAATCTCTTGTACTTTAAAAAGTTAAAATATTTTTTAGAGAGATCAATATAGCTTATATCAAGCAAACTTAATTTTCTGAGAGCTTATAGAGACTAGCTAAATACTACTAATTTGAAAAGTTGGAAAACCTTGAAAAATATTAACTTATGACCTTGGAGAGGCCTGTCAAATTACTACTTTTTTTTATAATGAAATACTCAAGTTGGATACTTGGGGACTGGATGTAGGCTTGGGTTATAAACCAAACCTATATAAATAGATTGTGTTCTTCTCTCTCTTCTGTTAACTTTTATATTTTCGCATTATATTGTATGTGTTTATTTTAGCAAGAGGCTCCTTCACTATTATAGTAAGCTCCTTCATTGTTATAGTATGGTCCTTCTGTTTTCAACTAGCTAAAGGATTCTTTTACTTCAATAGGCACCTTCTGTTTTAAATTGTTTTTAACAAGATTTTTTGTTTAGCAGGCTTCTGTCGTTGAAAAGGTTTTATCGTTTAACAGGCTCCTTTCGTTTAAACAGGATCATATCACACTACAGGCTCTTATTGTATTAATTATAGACAGGCTCCTGTCATTTCCTTTTAAACTTAAATAACTTACAAAAAAAATTTATATACACAATTCACCTCCCTCTTACGTGTGTTTGCTTTATCAGTTGATTTATAATTGATATTTGAAATTTTATTTTTAAATATCAATTCACTCTTACCAAAGAATTCTATAAATCACTACTAATCAATAACAGACATTCTCTATAATTATTTTAGAGTGACGAATCATTTATTGAGTTACTCAATTATTTCCATATGGTTCATACTGAATTCAAATACTACCGATTTAATTATCGTAGGATATTTCATAAGTAGCATCAAAACACAGCAATTCTCACATAAGATATCTTGGTAAGTTCAAGTTTAAGGTTCAATTATACAACCATTATTGTGGGAAAATCCATAAACACATATTACAATTAGGATCCGGATAGTCGGATTAGTTCAATAATTTATTCTCTAATAAGCACACATACATTTGTTTAAATAATTTTATACTTTAATTTACGAAATTAATCACTTTCTTTATAAGAAAGAAACATAATGTGTGTCAGGTTTACCGTTTCATCAATATCTCATCTTGATAAAACTATAACTAGAAACTTTTAAGAATAATAGGTAAATATAAATTGAATCTCATCATAATATTAATTACAGACTAATTATTCTAGAGATTTTACTTTTAATATTAAAATATCAAATGTCATTAACATAATATATACAGATAAAGAACCCTTTATTAATTAAATAATGATGTCATACATTACATTGTAACCAACTGATTGGTTGCATGGGCAGTTAACAATCTTAAATTGCAAACATTATGAAACAGAAAATGGAACAAAAAAAGCTATAAAAAGTGCATTACTAATGGCACATCGTACACATTATGCATCGATATTCTTGGCAGGTGTGACAAGTTCTTAGCACACGTTATTGAGAACTGACGACACACGAGTGTATGCTGCTTTAATGTACTTGGACAACATCGTGTGTGAAGCCAAACAGATGGAGACAATCGTTGCTATCCAGAGCACCATCACAAGGTCCTGAGGTGAATTGGCAATGATTCCGCAAATAAAAGCTCCGATGGACGACGACATTAGAATGTACAGCCCGAGTTTGAATGGAAGGTCTTGCATCAGAATATTGATTACGGCCAGTGATGTGAAAAAGGAAACTGAATTGAATAGAAAGAACAGATGATTCATCATTACTTCATTTTTCTCTTCAGTTTTGGATTGGTAAGTCTGAATAAAACCTTCTGGGGGTCTTAAAACCAATTGAAAAGTTATCATAGCCAGCAAAGTCGCCGTCACTAGTACCGCATCACAACTGCTCTTAAGAGACCTCATCCTGATAGCCTGTAAAGGTAATGGTTGGTGCTTTTGTTCTGCTTTGTCTCTTCCTCTTAAGCCTCCTGCTCGATTCAGACTTCTGTTTGTGTATCCATCTTCAGGAAGGAGATCTGAAATATCCAGAGCAGTGAAACCACCATGATTCTTGGCATTGACCTCCCCGAGGCCATCATAATTAGGACTCTCTTCCTCCAGCAGCCTTAGAGTCTGTGTTTAGAAAATAATTCAAAGTTGTTAAAAGTGAAATCTTTGTTCAAAGATAAAATTTAAAAAAATAGCAAAGATATGATATATTATTTTTTAAAAGATAAAAATTTTATTTATTAAGATAAAGTTATTAAACTTTTAAATTTTTGATTTGTTTACTTAATCTTTTTATTGCTTATATGTTTAGGCCTTCAACATTAATATAGAGTGTACTTTATCAATAAATTGCCTCTTGTATTATTTCTTTTCTATTTACTTTATTTTAATTAGTTTTTGATTCTAAAATCTATCGTGGTATCAGAGCTCTCAAAGATTTTGAGAGACCTATTAATGATTAATGCTTTTTAAGCTTAAGAGTAAAGAAGGTCAATGAGAAACTAAAAAAGTGTAAAGATGGTAGAGAGAGCCTATCTACCAAAGGTTTCGTCATAAAAAAAGAATGGAAATATTTCTCAATATGACCATTATGAAAAGTTTGGTCATGAAGAGAAAGATTGCTCGTATAAAGGAAAGTCTCAATGCTTTATGAAAAATAATTGCAAGTTCAATAATAGAGAACAAGCAAATACAGTGTAACTGATTGAAGAAGACAACATCTTTTAGTTAGTAAGAAGTGCACCAAGATGTATCATAGAGAGAAGTGTTCTATGGAGATAAGTGATGAGAGAAGTGCTCATGTTGAAGAATAGAGAGACGTGCTCCAAGTATTGAATGGTGATGGGAAGAACATCATCAAATTCAAAAAAGTCTTATAACTTTGAATCAAGAGGGAATGTTAAAGTTTTATAACTTTGAATCAAGAGGGAATGTTAAAGAATAATTCAAAATTATTAAAAATGAAGTCTTTGTTTAAAGATAAAATTTAGAAAGTAGTAAAGATAAGATATATATTTGTTAAAAGATAAAATTTTATCTACTAAAATAAAATTACTATCTGTTAGGATTTAAACTTTTAAATTTTTGATTTGTTTGCTCAATTTTTATCTAAATATTATCTAAGTTTGTTATTTTATTACTTATATATTTAGGCCTTTAATATCAATATAAAGTGTAACTCATCAATAAATTGCCTCTTGCATTATCTCTTTTCTATTCTTAATTCTAAAATCCAACTGTTAGGTATCAGAAAATTAGAGGGCACTTGACATCCTGCATGATAATCCAGTAAAACCAAACTAAAATTATGATGACTTGATCTGCACTTGATATCCTTCATTGATAATTCTTCCCGTTCAAGGAAAGAAATAAACATAACTGCTGACATTTTCTGGTTCTGCTGCAGAAAATAAACATCTCTGATTTCCAGGTATCACGATCAAATTCAAATATTTTACTCAGTAAATGACTCTAGCATGTTTACAAAAAAATGAGAGCTAGTTACTGAGACTAAATTATGAGTTTTAGCAACAACAAAAAAGATATGAGAATGATCCATTACTAAACCAAAGCCGACGGCTTTAATTTGAAAACACTGATGAACCATACCAACTGCTGTCAAATTTTAACAAACTCATGATCAATTACCAATCTATTTATCCGAAATAAAAAAGTGCAGAATCCAGATAATTACTTGAAGTTGTTTCCAGGTATCACGATCAAATTCAAATATTTTACTCAGTAAATGAGTCTAGCATGTTTAAACAAAAATGAGAGCTAGTTACTGAGACTAAATTATGAGTTTTAGCAACAAAAAAAGGTATGATAATGATCCATTACTAAACCTAAGCTGACAGCTTTAATTTGAAAACACTGATGAACCATACCAACTGCTGTCAAATTTTAACAATCTCATGATCAATTACCAATTTATTTATCCGAAATAGCAAAGTGCAGAATCCAGATAACTACCTGAAGTTGTTTCCTGGAGCTGGCAAGGTGAAGAGTTGTATTGCCACCGACTTCTTGACTGTTAATTATGGCTCTGATAGTTTCAAGAATGCAATTCATAGCTGCCAAGTGAAGAGCAGTATTACCTCTTGGTGTTTTCTCCATAGCAGACACAGGCAATTCCTTCAGCAGTTCTCTCATGTCTCCAAATCTGCCTTCCTCGGCCACGGCGACCAAAGAGAATGGACATTGTTGAAGTCTCTGTGTTTCCTTAGACCAAAAAAGATCCAGGCTTTTTAATGGAGGTTGGTAACAGTCTTCATTCCGTGTATCCTGGAACTGAAACTCATCTTCTGCCAAAGTTGCAGAAGAGCATAAATGGCAATCTTCAAGTTCATGGTTATTATCATTTTCGAGATTCTTTAGATCATCGCCTGCGCGTCTCCAGGTACTCATTTTGCCTCAGCAACAAGGTCTCTGTGATAACCGCAACACCAAAAAACACGAAGCTATTTCAAATATATTTTGGGTTCAAGAAACTGGTAAGAAATTTCCTGAAGATGGATTTGAAACAGAGTTTAGTTGACCAGAGGTGGAATGGAGAAATGGGTAGGCAATACTTGAGGGGAACACCAACTGAGTTGGAAGAGAGTGGAGCCAAGACTCAAGTCTCCACCAAATTAAAGAAGAGAAAAGGAAGGCAAGGCCAACTTCCTACCGACTCCACGTGGAAAAGCATAAAACTTAGATTGAGATTTCCAAGCATGAACCTTTTATTCAAGTTCGAAACTTCCATCAAATTTCACTTTCTTTTAAAAAAACTTAACTTTATTAAAAAAATTAAAGTTTAAAATGAGACATGAGTAGTATCCCTTTACACATTGTCTTATATGTCATGAACACGGACGTCTATACGACATAGAAAATCTCAAAATAGTGATAGACATCAAACAAAACTCAAGAAACTAGTAAGAAATTTCCTGGAGATAAATTTCAAACAGAGTAATTGACTAGAACTGGAATGGGGTAATGGGTACGCAAGACTTGGGAAACATCTGTTTAGTTTATTTTTATTACATGAAACGTGACAAGAGGAGGGAAAGCGACCTCTTAGCAATTTCAGGGAAAATGAACCTGACCCCTGAAATTCTTCAGAGAAGGGGAAAAGCAAGGCAAGGGCAGCTTCCTAGCAACTCTCCACACTGGAAAAGCATAAATCCTGCATTTGAATGGAGATTTCCGTGTCTGACGTTCTTGTCCCTTCCAGGAATGGCATATGACCTTGTCGGAGACGTCTAAAAGATGCCCTCAAATTTTCTGGCACAGGGTAGGATCAGAACACCTGGCCAGAGGATCTAGTCTCCTAAAAGATGGACCTTTAGAATGATAATCTAAAGTTACGTTTTATTGGGTTTTATTTTATCTTATAAATTTCAACAATTTATTTATGTAAATCCCGCATAAATAAATACAAGTCTCAAATAAATAAATGGCTGAAATTTATAGGACAAAATAAAACACCATAATATTAGACAGAAAATCATATCCCGATAATCTAGGTCCTGTGCAAAAGCCTTGCTCAAGCAACAGGATCTCCTATTTAACACGAATCATTTTGATCTATAAATTTAAAAAAAAAAATTAAGATCAAAACGATGTCTTAAGTAAAACTTACAAAAATAAAGCTATTTTTAAGTAGCTCGAATAGGATTGGACGAAGAATAATTTATAAAGAAGATACAATCCTTGGAGGCTGGAGCAGTCTAGGAGCACCTCGAACTAGAATATCCGTGGCCATAACCAGAGCTAAGGAAGAAAACTGTATCAGGCCATCCAAACGGATCAACCATTGGATCCAAAACCTACAGTAAGTTATCTCGGAATAGATCAACAGGTTCATGCTAAAGTTACAAGAGAAACACTGCAAAACCTCTTTTAACTTCTGGTTTAACACGAAATGGAACAAAATTCTGTTATATACATGAAAGCTTCTGATTACAAAAGCAAAAGACTATCTCGACTCAGATGTATCGTCATGAACAATGGTCATTGTCCTCGAATCCTGTAAGCTCACCTCAAGAAACCTCCCAAATTTTTGGCCGACTGATGAACTCCAACTCTTCTATTCTATAAGCTTAAGTTACACAATTTACATTCGACTCAAGAGTATGATTATCGTTTCACATGGGACCAAATTGGGGCAATTTCCCCAACCCCTTGTAATCTGCCCACATGTTCGAACCCCGGACGAGGAGAAACAAATGTTGTCCGACAATCTTCGACTAGGCTACAAACCGGGCTCTTGACAGAGATAACTTAAATGGAAGTATCAGAAATGGAAACTACATCAGATATTGCCTAAGAGATTCACCACTCATGGATTCCATTTCCTTCAGAATATCCTGAGCAAGGGATTTGACAGATAACTCTGCATCCTCCAGTAATTCACCAAGGAATGGAATGGTCTCCGGTAGTAGTACCAAATATTCTTCTTTTAGACTATCCAGAAGGTACTTAACAATTCTTAATCCTAAAATTCGAGATCGTATCTTCTCACTTCGTGTTTGCAACAATACCTGCAACATTCCACAAAATGCGTGCAAAAGTGCCAGCAGAGTTGTGATTATTATTTTTATTGCATTATTTAACAATTCAATTTACTTGTTATCATCATTGTACAAAAATTCTCATTCTTACCTCGTGGTTCAGGGGCTTCCACAGGAGGTCAGTTCCTGCAGTCACAGCCATTTGACCAATGCACGCAACTAACAATTCATCAACTTCCTGGACAGATGGAATCTCTGGATGGTCTTCCAGGGACGTCGGAGTTTCTATGTTAAGTTGTAACACGATGGGTTTCAGAAGAGCCTGCAATGATAATATAATAAAATTAAGAAATTAATCAACTACAGATATTTGGCATAGAATTCATATGAGAAGAGTTCATGGACAATGCATTAACACGATAGACAATAACAAGCTAACTTTCTTACTTCCAGCAGATATATGCCATGTACTTGTGTAAACAAATTTAGTAAGGTTAAACCACTAGCTACCCAAAACAAAGAAACTTGCACTCATCATCCCAAAAGAAATTAATAATTCTCTAAATTGGTGTAAATTCTTGCATCTAGCATTCAGGTTCAGGGAAAATGGAAGGGAATAGAAAGCAGTAAAAGGGGGAATTGGTCAATTTTGCAAGCCCATTCATTTGATATATTTCTACAACCTTAAATCTGTAATTAGCGCATAACACCAATGAGAACAAAATGTTCAAAAAAATCTGGAAAAATACAGATTATTTGGAAGTAATAATTCTTTGGATGATTTTTGCCAGGCTATACAGATTGATTTTAAGGTGTGGACAAACTTTTATCTGTTAAATGATTCGATGATGAAAAGTAAACACAATATATCAGCTAGACTATAAATGACAATTCACAAACCTGGAAAGTTGAGGAGTCAAGGAACTTCAGGTTTCCAGTGTCGTGCAAAAAACACTTATGTAAGGCTGATATAATTAATGCCCTTAGATGCCAGCTTTTTAGAGATACAATGCTGTTTCCCTCTATATTACCACTTCCTGCTTCCTGAATCTTGGCTTTCTTCTTCTTCCGAACCAAACCAGTAATACTGGCACCTCCAGTATCAGTAAGATGCTTGACACAAGCCTCAAGTAAGTATTTGAAGTAAGGTACAAATAATGACCTGGGCAGGAGAATGATATTGTAAGAATATATTTTTCTTTGTGGTATGAAATTGGAAGAATACTCAAAATGCCATTAAATGTTCTCCTAGTAACAAATATATATTTTGTTACTATTTAGAACCACATGAGAAAAGAAATATCTTGATACTATTTAGAACCACATGAGCAAAGCAATAATTTGATACTCCAACAGGCTGAGATAGTAGCCTAATGCCTGCACTCCTTCCACAAGACCACATTTGCCCAACAAATCCCCTTACACCCCTCTCCCCTAGGAAACACGACAAACTAAGTAGAAAAAAAAATGACTATTTGGATTTGAAGAATTGGAATACAATAGAAGACTTCAGGAAATCTAAAATGATGATTCTCTTGGTAGAAAATTAAATTGAAAAAAGATAAAGAAATAGGTAGGAAAGTATGGAGTACAGATGCTGGTTTACCGATGGTTCTCAGCAAGTTTATTCACCAGAGCATAGAAAGATATCATTCTATCAACAGGTCCACCCCCGCTGTTCACTGTTTCTTCCAGGTTAGACTCTGCCCATTCTATACTTCTAATAAAGAGAGGCTTGAACATGGTTTCTGTAAGTTTCATTGTCAGAGATGTAATTGCGATAAGGATGCCTTTTTCAACAGTATCAATATTTTGAATAGAAACAGGGTTTTGATGCCGAAGATCAAGTGCGCGCAAGCAGAGATCAAATATTTTTCCATGGTAACCACCAACAGCAGATCGGTCCATTTTACCAATTAAGCTTGCCAACATCTCAAAGGCAATCACCACGCATGAATCCCCAGACTCCACAGCACTGGGATATATTTTAAGCATAGGCGGCAGAGCAAGTCGAGCCTATACAGAAGAAATAAGGATATTTATTGCAGAACCAATCAGAAACTAGGAAGAAAGACAAATTAGGTTCTATAGACTCACAGGGATTTTCTCAGTAAGGAGCCTCCGTATTACATCAGCGTGAAGTTTTAGCTTTAGTTTAGATGCTGATGTATACTCAGGGGTAAGCAGCATAAGGCTTATGATATCTCCAAGATATGGATTCAGAAAACCACCAAGCTGGTCTACCACTGCCTCAAGAGTCACAAGAACTGATGGCATAAGAGATTCTTTAGAAGTTAATGAAGCAGTGGAGGTGTCATTGTTACGATCATATTTCATTTCATGAGTTGAGAATGAATAATTTTTAGACTTTTCTATCACATTCTCCATTATTCGAGGCAGCTCAGCTAATGCTCTTGGTCCAAGGACATTAACCAGGGCACCAGTTGTTCGAAGACAAGCAGATGATACAGCTAAGTTCTTTGAACTAATTACTCTTACAATAGGAGGAAGACACATGCTGAAGACGGAATGGTTAGAAGAAAAACTGTGACTCAAGGCTTCAATTGCAGAAACTGCTGACAACTTCAGGGAACTATCAGAGTCATATGTTGTAGATTCAACTAGCTGAACAATTCCCAAGCACATTCTATTGAAAGACTCCATTGAATTATCATCCATATGAATCCAATCAGCTCTTGCTTTAGAATTTAATTCTCTTCTTCTCCTGCTCTTTGCTTTGATCAAATCATGGTCCCTCAACGTCTCACTGACAAGCCGAAGAGCCTGATGACACATAGAGTAGTCAAAAAATGAATTGATACAAGTTAGAGAATATATCAAACAATTAGCCAAGGAAATAGCTAGGCGAGAATATATCAAACAATTAGCCAAGGAAATAGCTAGGCCTCTATTCCAATACATACTCAAAAAAGACATCAACATAATGCACACCCATGGAATTAAGTTGACATTTTTTAAATTAAACATGAAAAATTAATGAATATTACCTACAAAAAAAGTATTAATTCCATCAGAAATTCCCAAGAATATCTAACAACATACCTTTTTCTGCATGTTTAAATCAACGTGGCCAAGTAAATTACTAATGGCCCTGAAGTAGGCCGAGGGGATCATAACTGTTGTAAGAGTCCTCAAGACAGTATGCATACGTTCGTTCAATTTTTTCTTCAATTCAACAGCAATACTGATTTGCTTTCCTTTTGTTACCATTAGTTGCGAAAGAATAACAACATTCTCCAGTAGATCTTGCAGAGTACTCTGCCAAAATAGCAACCATAAACATAAGTGCACTTGCCATGTTCACTGCAGTAAAAATCAAACATTCCGCAACCAAAAAACTGGATCACAGGCATTGATCTAATTAAATATTCAAACAAAAATCTGTATGATGCAATAAACTGTTGACATTATCCTTACTATGAGAAATAAATGGTTATTAGTACTTATCAAGGGAAAAAAGACATGTACTTCAATGGCCTTTTATAATATGCCTCCAGAATGATAGCAGGGGTTTTAAGTATACCATCTCTTATCTGACAGTTACAGCAAGTCATCTACCAGAATCTAGCCCTCACCCACTAATTCTGTTAAATCACCACTGCATAAAATTCCAAAACTAGCAGGCAGGGGGGACAAAGGGCAAGATAACAGTCATCATTTATAGTAGCGCAATATATTCTTGAAAACACAAAAACAATTTTCAGAGATAATTTAATACATTTATCTGACAGGAAATAGAGAAAAAAGAGTTTAGAAAATTTTTGGCACCTGTATATTGTCCAGATCTTCACTTGATTCAAGACTGAACGTAAACTGTGGATCCTGTAATTTGTTTAAGACAAATTCCATTGCAAATAACAACAGTAGAAACATTTCTTTGTGTGGATTTCCATTTCCCACAAGTTGAAGCAGCATAACAAGGGAAGGAAGCCATATCTTATATGAATACTGGTCATAAATCTGAACTGCAAAGGCATATTCCCATTCTCTTTGTAAAGAAGATGCAAGATCATCTGGATCATGCATGTCAACAAGCCAAGATTGCCCTTTCCTTGAAATTGATGACTGGAAAAGAAGAACGAGCAATGAAGCCAAGCTACTTCGCTCTCCCAGAATCCTGCACAGGACATATCAACTTAAGCAGAAGCTCAAAGAAGTAATGGAACTAAAACTTTGTCCACAGATACTACCTCAGCAGGTATACCATAATTGACAACCGTCTGTGATCAGCAACCTCAGGCAATACATTCACAAAAATCTGTAAGCATAAGCAGAAATACAACATTAGTGTGAAAGCAACTAGCCCAGCATAATACTCGACTAATGCGCAGAACTAAAACTGATAAGAGAACCTGTAGCAATTTGTCAGTATTTCCTGTCTTGGACAACCAACAAGGAACAACAGCAGATATAAGATCTTCAAAGACACGCTGGGAGTGGCTGTCAATCTATACATTTGCAGGATACACAGCCAAACATTAAATAATTTCCTCACAATTTTTATTTCTTTTACAGTCAAGGCTTGTTTTCAAGATGGGGCAATTCAAAGGAAGAAGTGATAAAGAAGCTAACACTTTTTCTTTTTGAAAATGACATTAATATTTTTATTTACAAATTCCACTAACAAATATTTGGTAAAAAAATAAGCACAAAATAAAGACATGCAAGCAGTTTACACTGCCAGATACGAATTTACAATAGTATAACTTGTAAGAGATCACTAGATGTATCAACAAACCTGTGTCACAGTTGATTCTCCAATCATAGTGAGTATATCCCATATATGCTCCAATATTTTATCTGGAATGACTTTCATAATGGATGTCAAAAGTGTAAATACATGGTTGCGCGTGACCCCATCTTTCACAGAATGGGCACCCTTGACTAACATTTCAACATCAATTTTGTTTGCAATATCATCCTGCAAGGAGAAGAGGTACTTGAAGCAAACAAGTATATAAACAAGTTGTCGGTATAGCATGTAACCATTTCCTGTAAATTCGAAAATTTGTGACATAGGACAAACCTTCAGAGGATTGGCATTTACAAGTGAACCTACAATATCTTCCAGTACTAACAAAAGTGTCTGTTGAGTGTAGAACGCAGTGCTAGAAATGGTCTGGGAAGTGTCAGATGAAGCATGGGACCAATTTCTGCCTTGGGATGATCCTAACTCACCTGAGATGATTTTCCCGAGAAGCTCAAATAAAGGCCCTACAAGAAATTCCCTACAACATCAAAATTAACCGAGCAAGTTAGAGATGCAAGTATGGAACAGTAGGGGCATATAGAGGTATAATTCAATGTCAAGAATTTGAGTATTTGGTGAAAACAGACCTGTTAGTTATATCTTTCTTCAAAATCAATATGTCAAGTAAGGAATTCAGAAACGTCAGTGCTTTTTCTCCTTTGACAACCGCAACACGATCAGAGTTAGATACGTGTAGTTTTGATTTCTTCTTCTTCCCATGTGCCGAACCAGTAGATTGAATTTCACATTCCAATATGAAGCCAAGTGTCCACACAACCGTAGGATAAGTAATCTGCATCAGCAAGACTTCTGCTAGTCAAAGAACTGAAAGAATATAATACAAACTCAAGCATACTACAGAGGAACTTATTGATGCAAAGGGAATCCATTCTCCATCAAACAACTGTTGCACTGTTAACATTTTCAGAAAAATTTTCCACAATTTATTACAAGCCACATACACAAGGATTGCAATGTAACAATCATCTCAAGTTTAAACCGTCCTCCATATCACCTAGAACACTTCAGCCATCACCAGCCCTACCAATGCAAGATGCAGGCGACATTTCAGTTCATTCCATGATCCTCTCAGTACGTAAACCTTCAAGCAAAAATTCACAAGACCACCTTGCATCTGATGCAAGACTATACTTGATTGTGTCTCAAAGTCCCATATGGTTATAAGGAACAGATAAAGGCTGAGTTTATGTTTGTTTCAATACTAGAACATATTCTACATGAAAAGTCAATAGATGTACAAACACAGGCAAAATGGCAACAGAGGTAGAGCATGGTGGTTCAAGCATTAATCAGCATGGGCATGACATTGACATTGCCAAGACACACCTAAAGTGATACCAAGCATGAAAGCACCCCAAAAAAAAAAAAAAAAGGCCAAGGCCACACAGAATTAGCTCCCAAAATGAATCAATATTGACAAATCCATGGAGAAAAGAACATCCAGACAAACAAAAAGAAAAGAGAAACATTTAAGAACAATGGAACAAACTTTTAATCGCAACAAGGCATCTTTGGTTGCATTCTGGACGTCAGCACTAGCACTTTTAAACAAAAATACAAGCTCGCGAAACAGAAGATCCTGTTCAAAGAGAAATTACACAATTCAGTTCACACTTCCACTGGTGGAGAATCTGTAGGCAAACACTATGCCTCTTAAAATTATTGATGACAACCAAAGTAAAAAGGAAAATATCTACTTAGTTCCTGTTAAGGAGATTGTCTCAGCAGAAATATGTAAAGCATTTTGTAAGCATTCCACAAGCTAATATCCTAATTAGCTAACGAGCACAAGTACTTATAAGTAACCTGTTCTTCAGATTCCAATCCACTGTATACTTGATCTGTCAGCCTCTGCAAAACAGTCAGGCAAGGATCCACGACAGCAGATTCTTCTGAACAGTGCCCGCCCAACTAAAAGATTATACATCCCCAAGCAAATGTCATGCCATCAAAGGCCAAAGATACAGAATAAACAGTCATGAAGAAAATTTGTTAAACAATGCTCACCCGTAAAGCACTTAACAAAAATTCTCTGCAAGCATGTCTCTCAACTGATGAAGGGGTAGCACAGATCTAATACACCAGATGAGGCAAACAAAGTAAGTACAAAATGAGAGAAGTTCTGAAAATGTGAAGCTTAAGGGGCATTGAAACTTTCAAAAATTTACCTCCAGAAGAAGGCATAATATCTTGATTTCGGTTTTTGACAACTTCTGAGACGATTTATGCTCATAGTGATATTCTCTGCATCTTTTCAGGAGTTGAGACAATAATGACTCAATATCTCTAACACGCATGATCATACCACCCAATCCTTTGAGTAAAGATATGATCTTTTGCTGCCAAAGATATCCACCTCAATTCTATTAAACGATCTCTATAAACAATGAAGAATCCTTTACACAAACACAGGAATTGGAAAAATGAGAGCAAATAGAAAAAGAGGACATACCTTGGCAAATGCAGATTGTTGCAAAGCATAGCCCAAAATAAATTCAAGAATACTCTCTTTTGTAGATGGATCAAATCTAGAATTGCAATAAAGATCAGGGTTTCATAAACAATAGAAAAGGATACTGTACTATGAAGTAAGCAACTAGGATAACAAATAATCAATAACACCCCGCTTAAACTTTCCCTCACTAATCCAACAACAAAACAGAAGTAGATGAATGAAAGAAAAGGATTATTCCATTGAGCAGATACCTCTTTTCAACATTTTGTGGTACTAGAAGGCTACCACAGGGAGAGCCAAGCAACGATGTCAAAAATGAAGGTAAAAAATTTGTATCGGACACTATAAGCCTTTTTACTTGAACAATGAGGCCCAGAAGCTCATCAAGGAAATGAATCCAACTTGCATTGTTCCCTGTCATCATTCCCATTCAGAATATAGCCACAGCAAAGCTGACAACATGGGAATAAACAAGCAAAATGTTTGGACATTAAAGTTCAAAGGTTATACCATTTTTCTTGCTAATATCATGTACATGTTGGGATAGTGCATGTAACCCTTCAATGCAGCCCATGGCAGCGACCCTTATATCCTGAAAATACAACATAGCAAATAAAAAAAAACCCACATAGATAAAGCAGGGTTAGTTACATCAGACTTCCCATTGGTCTGAACTTTTTGTTGCTTGAGTCTCTAATTTTTAAAAACTATCATACAGCTCCCTAGGTGGTTTTTGTTTCAATCATACCCCCTAACATCATTATCCATTAGATTTCTAACAGAAAATGGGCAAACAACATCGTATGGCTTGATTAGGAGTTATGTGACGCAACTGTCATGTTTGTGCCACGTATCACACGATGTCTGTGGTTTGGGAGTCATAACATCCAAATGAGTTTGACCCACATATAGATGAAATCGTGATTTTGTCCATTCTTTGTTAGGTTTTCTAACATAGAATGAAGTTAGGAGATACAGGTGAAATAAAAACCAAACCTTGGGAGGTATATGATAGTTTTTAAAAATCAAAAGCTGAAGTAAAAAAGGTGTAAACTATAGGGGGCCCAATATAATTAACCCTATAAAGTAATGCACGTTAATGAAACAGCTGTTGGTCAGGTCAAATTTTTCATCATAACTTGAGCAGTTTAGTTATACAAAGCTAAGAAAGGTTTATGTAATAAGGTAACCAAAAAATTTGACACAAAACCTGGCTTTGATGAGCGAGAGGAACAAGCAGTGAAGGGAAGTTGGCCAGAAGTTGAAACAGTAGCCTGTTATCAGGCTCAACACAAAGGAATGCAAAACAATGTAGACTCTCAACTTGAACAGCAAGATGAATATCTACAAGATAAAATCCCAATTAAAAAGTATATAACTGTATCACTGAAAAGAGAGTTCAACAAACTCCTTGAAGAATATACCCAAACTAGAGCTAAAAGCAATCAAAAAGATATCTTGTCAACATAACAATGGAAGAACCACCACCATGCAAGTGTGGACTAAACTAAACTAAAAAATGACATCCCACTCGATGCCACACCTTTGAACAGAAAATCAGCACAAGTATGCCAGCAATTATATGATCTTAACTGTTGCTAGAAAATCAGCAAAAGTATGCCAGCAATTATATGATATTAACTGTTGACAAGCACCTTCATCCAAGAAAAAACCATTCAGAAAATCAATGGGTGAGATTTTGCATCTGGTAACAAGATAGCACTGGTGTTCCTTGAAAACATGCTTCAACCTAGAGGAAGCAAAAAAAAGAAACAGGTCTCTAAGTTTAACCAACTTCCCATCATCACCCTGGAGCAGAAAACAAATCAAAGTCAACAAAATGATTGAAAAAAGAAACAATTAAAAATGGCAAAACATCAAAATTCACCAACCAAAATGATATCCGTGGGTGCCACAGAAATAAATGCCTCCAGTAACTTCCAAAAGAGGCAAATGAGAACATTTGCATTTAATGTTTTGGAGTCTGTATTCAGCATCTGATCTAGGAATTTTCCACAATCCCATTGTAGTATTTCTTTCTTGAACTGTTAAGAAATAGGATAAGGGTAAATTATAAAGCCAAAACCAAGATAAACCCAAATACAAAACAAGTTACATCGACCAACCTCATTGAAAGAAATATCATCAGCAGACTCCAAAACTTCCCACTCAGCCTTCAGAAAAGAAATGCAAGCTTCAAAAAGTGCCAAAAACCGTCCACTTTCTATCAATAAGACGACAATAATATTGTCAGCCTTTTAATACCCCACGAATAATAACATAGCAGCATAATTTATGCCGAATCAACAACTACAGAAGCAAATTTCAATCTATATTTACAAGACAACAAAATGTGAGTACCAAATGACTGGAACTATAAAGTTATAGGATAGCTAGTATTTTAACTGAAACTCCCTACAAAGTATTTTACAGTAAAGTATTTTTGAATCTGTGGTACAAAAGTCCTCTCATCTAAATGAAGAGACCATCAGAATCTACTTAAAAAGATGGGAACACATCACTGTTCATCTGTATTAACCAAATACAATGCTTCCTGAAACTAAATCATAAATTTTGTTATTC
>JANJEY010000006.1:74248987-74262188 GCA_024703695.1 Erythroxylum cataractarum | reverse complement strand
CCATATGTACACTGACTATGAAATGGTGCGTCTACAATTAGTGGTACACCATATTATTTCTATTTTTTATAACAATTAACAATATTTTATTATTATATATAAAATAAATAATGTTATTTATTTTAAGAAATGATATATTTAAATCCCAAATCCGCATTTCGGGCCTATTCGGGGTCACCTGTGGGCTGTAAGAAGCCTGGACCAGGGCCGGTTCATTGCTTTTTTCCGGTCCGACCGAAAACCAAACCACTCTTGATCCTTCGCTGGACCACTAGAGAGAGAGAGAGAGAGGAAAAGCAGGGAGAGTATTGAATCTACCATAGTCAAGGGCAGTCAAATGAATAAAGTTGTCACCTTTCTCGCATCTCATTTCAAATTTTGAGGAATTTGACCTCTGTCTCTCTCTGTTCTCTTTCTTTAGATCCCTATTTTGGGTTTCCGATCCCTGGAGAGATTCACTTCTCGATGCTCAGTTATGGCGTTTTGACTCGTCGATATCACACACTTTACAATGCCGGTCTGAAGACGTGAGACGTTGTCATTTCGAGATATGGAGTTCACCGAGGCCTATAAGCAAACCGGTCCCTGCTGTTTCTCTCCAAATTCGCGGTATATCGCCGTCGCCGTCGATTACCGTCTTGTGATTCGCGACACTTTGTCGTTCAAGGTACTTCTTTTCCTAAGGTTTGAATTTGGTTTCAGGGTTTGTTTCTTACTGCGTAACGCCGTGTTTGGGTGCCTAGAAAATGGGGGAATGTTGAAGAAGAAACATGCGTTACTATGCTTTATGTTTTTGGTTAGCTAGAAGTGAGTTTACATTAGGCCCAGAGTTGGGAATATGTTGAACTTCTAGTAGAATTATAGGTTTTTTGGTTACTTTATGGTAGTGGAGAGTTGTATTATCGATTCCTATAGATTAAGATCCTTTTAAACTAGGAGGTTCCTCTGTATTCATGCCAAAATGGGGTGGTGTAGTGATCAAATAGTCCTTTTTGCTTCTTAGGAGTCAGCATTTCGTGAATAGCTCATGGCATTATGTTTCATAGTATTGGAGCTTCAATGTAATGTTTACTAAACTGCTATTGTTCAGCTGAGCTTTGAAAGATTGTGTTTATGCGAAATCTCTTGTAATCTGCAAATGCAGGTTGTGCAGTTGTTTTCTTGCTTGGATAAGATAAGTTATATTGAATGGGCGCTTGATTCTGAGTACATTCTTTGTGGTCTGTATAAAAGGCCGATGATACAGGCATGGTCACTGAACCAACCTGAATGGACATGCAAAATAGATGAAGGTCCAGCTGGTATCTCATATGCTCGCTGGAGTCCGGACAGCCGTCATATACTTACAACATCAGATTTCCAGTTACGATTGACAGTTTGGTCACTTGTTAACACGGCATGTGTTCATGTGCAGTGGCCCAAACATGCTTCTAAAGGGGTTGCTTTCACTAAAGATGGAAAGTTTGCTGCAATTTGTACAAGGCGTGACTGCAAGGACTACATAAATCTATTGTCATGCCACACTTGGGAGATAATGGGAACATTTGGTGTTGACTCATTGGACTTGGCTGATATTGAATGGTCTCCTGATGATAGTGCCATAGTGGCATGGGATTCTTCTCTAGAATATAAGGTGGTAAACTTCATTTGCTGTGGTGCCTCAACCTTGCGTTGTTTCTGATACTCCAATTCAAGAGGGAATTAAAATTTATTAGTACACTTAGCCATATTGTTAGGCATTCATTGCAAGCATTTTTGGGATTGATCACCTACATAGCCTAAACCACAAATAATCTATTTATATGAACACTATATTGAGCCTGCCACCAAACACATCAATTACGCAATTTTGTGTTGCACGATTTATCAGTTCATGTAGACAGCTCAGTATCACATAAATGTAGCTACTTAAGTCAACACTCGTTCTCAACTGAGAGGTGAAATGGCTACTTATTTTTATAATTTGATACAGGTTCTAATTTACTCTCCAGATGGGAGGTGCCTATTCAAGTATCAAGCATATGAAAGTGGACTTGGTGTAAAAAGTGTTTCATGGTCCCCTTGTGGCCAATATCTAGCAGTTGGTAGTTATGATCAAATGTTGCGGGTTCTGCACCACTTGACTTGGAAGACATTTGCTGAATTTATGCACCTTTCTGCTGTTCGAGGTTCCTGTTATGCTGCTGTCTTTAAGGTATTGATCTTTTCCTGTTGCCCTTTCATTACTGTAGTGGCCTTTTATGATTTACTTCTGTTCCTGTTCTCTAAACTTTTCAGGAGGTGGATGAACCCTTAAACATTGATATGTCTGAGTTGTGTTTGAATGACGAATTTCTCCAAGGGAACTCTGGTAAGCATGATAGTTAAATAAATTATTGATCTTGACGTAGCATAATTCCATAACTCGAGAACATCACTTTTCTGTTGATCACTTTTTAATGACCATAAACCTCTGCATTCATTTATATTTATTTCTACCGCTTCCATTAGATGCTTCAGATGGACACTTTAGAGTTAGATACGAGGTTATGGAACTGCCTATAGCATTGCCTTCACAAAAGCCTCCTGCTGATAAACCGAACCCTAAACAAGGGATTGGTAAGCACATTTTTCTTGTGTCGTATTAAGCCTCAATAGATCTCTAGTTGCTTTCCCCATCCTTATTCTTTTTTTTTATTATCGTTTTCACTGGTCTTTTTATCTTAATTCCAGGCCTTATGTCATGGAGTAGTGACAGCCGGTACATTTGTACCCGAAATGATAGTATGCCTACTGCACTGTGGATATGGGACATAAATCATCTTGAGCTTGCTGCCATCCTGGTCCAGAAGGATCCAATAAGAGCAGCAGCTTGGGATCCAACATGTTCGCGTCTTGTTATTTGCACTGGCAGCACACACTTGTATATGTGGACCCCTTCGGGTGCCTACTGCGTAAGTAACCCATTAGCGCAGTTTACCATAACTGATTTGAAATGGAACCCAGACGGAAGCTGTCTTCTTCTCAAAGATAAGGACTCGTTCTGTTGTGCTGGTGTGCCACCATTGCCGGAATCTAGTGAGTATAGCTCCGACGATTGAGGCTCATTACCTGTTGTAGTTTAGATAGCTTCCAACTTGTATTTTAAATTGTATGTACAAATTGGTATCCATGATCTGTTAAGAAAGTACTCTTTCTCTATGTGATTCTTGATCTCTGAGATCTCCATCCATTGCAGTTGATACTTTCAGGAAGAATTTTTCTATGTTGTGATATAAACTCAATTATTGGATTCTTTCACTATCAACCATCCATTGTTCTGAGGATTCGATGTGGTTTGCTAGAAGATTTGACTGCTACTGCACTAAATTCTGATCAACAAAATGGTAATTAGCCTACTTCAAAGAATCCTCAAGTTTTCAATGAAGCCATATGATTCTGAACACAATCTTGACGCGGACACACTATTATAAAGCTTTAATTCGGCTTCTAGATGTCATTATCTGCATCTTGACTCAATTCGCACAGAATTGAAAGGTTGCAATTTGTCTTTCTATTGCAGATGTCAACTCTTTCTCGATTCTTTATAGCAACAAGAAAGCCTCTGTATTCGGCTGATCTACATGGGTCGGTCAATGAGAAAAGGACACAAGCAACCTCAAATATCACTACAAATTACGTGTTTCACATAAATTATTTAACGAGATAAATGATAAATTCAATTCAAACGAGGTTTATATATTATAATCTCTTTCACTGACCTGAGACATTAATAAGGAACACATTTTGCTTCTCTAGAAGATCATGTCAAACATTGTATGAGACAAACAGCGTCATTTCTGAAGTTACATGGGATCAAACTGTTTCTCTCATCTTTATCTGTAAAGGCCTAATCTTTATCAGAACAAAGAAAAACCAATGTATCATATGATACCTTTTGTCTTCCATGGACTGAGAAGGCATAACTGAGTTCTGAATTCTTACATACCTTAGCAGCAGTATGGCGTGTTTCAAGAGCAAATTTACACCAAACGACACCTTATGATCGAACAGAATTCCAATTGTAACTAAAGTTCTTCACACATTGACTCCACAACCGGTTCCAGATTAAAAACTTGCATCTTTCGGCTAATTTTGTCAGAAGAACAAGAACAAAAACCAAAAACCAAAAACTATAATGTCCAATCACTTCGAATCTAGTTGTTGTATTGCTTCCGGCTAAACTTGTATTAAGAATCAAAAGTACTGGTCGGAAACAACAACAGGACATGACAACATTCCATAAACTTACTTTCCAATGTATCCATAGTTTGGCCTTTTCCTTTCTGGTTTGCCGTCATTTTTTCCACAGCCGAAGGGCTAATATTGATCTTATTGAATCAGGACATTGACAAACATGATTTGAAGCTGACTCATTCACGAATTTGCTTATAGTATTATTAACCCGTTTTATTGTTTTTTTTTAATGCAATTATATCCGTATTATTAGAAGTGCTTAACTCATCCCCAAAAGCTAGCTAAAGAATAAGAGTGTTTGCACATTATTATAAATTCTTGAATACTCTTATAGTTATCCGATGTAGGATTCCTGACACACCCCCCTCAGTCCAAAGCAAGATTGAACATCTGATAGATATATTGGACAAAAGGACATAACCAGGCACTGCCCCAAACTATTGAGACAAACTGACTTGGCTCTAATACCATGTTAGAATTGTCTAACTCATCCCCAAAAATTAGCTTAAAAGTAGAACATTTGTATATTATTATAAATTCTTGAATACTCTTATAGCTGTCCGATGTGAGATTCTCCACTCGTATCACCAGCTAATTATCATAATCCTTCATAATTGTGGAGGGTTGATGTTAATCTTGTCAGATAGTAACGTCCATGGAATCCACTTGCCGCGTGAGCCATACCTTGCTACTGTCAGATTGCAATGGTTAAGACTTAAGAGACCGAAAAAAAAGAAAATGCCATTCATAACGACTCCATTGTTAAGAACTAATCGAAAACTATGGCATCTTTCTGCTACAAAACATGTTCCATACTCGAACCTCAAAATAATGTAACTTCTGAAACACCAATAGAGCCTCTTTAGCTTGTCAGAGTAAATCAGTGAAATTACATTCCCACAAGCTTCTAGTTTACTGTTACCAATAATCATACTGTAGATAATTGAATATAGGCTTTTCCTTGGTTTTCTTCAAATCGTTGACCACAAAATTTCACCAAAAGGAATTGAAAAGCTGAAAGGGACAAAGAACAAGCACAAAGTGGAAAGTAAAGAACACTGAACTTAAAAACAAGGTTAATAAAAAGGTGGTGAAAAACGGAGAAGGAGGTATTTGTATTGCAGGCCTAAGAAAATATCACAGTCCTTACATTTCCTCTCCTTCATTTACACATCCCTCTATATAAAAGGGGAAGTAAACAGAGATGGGTAGATGTGATTTGTAGTTAAACTTAAGGCTTACTCTCTCTTGTCTTCACCCTTTAACCGCCACTGTGTACCTGCAAAAAGGCTTCTTCTTTTGTTTCTTATTCACATTTAGAGTTTCGAAGGAACTTTTTTCAGGCTTTTCAACAACAACCCAATTCAGTTTTTATGCAGGTATAACCCATTAGATGTTCATGTTCAGATTTAGCTCTAATCTTGGGGAAATTTTGGCTTTATTTCACAGTTCTCTCGCTCCCTCTCTCGCCTTTTCCTCTCTCGAAGCTTTAATACCGAAGCTTGATAGAGTTAATCGGGGATCGTTTTATTGGATAATGACATGATGTTAATCTTCAACGCTAGAAATGTAAGTGGAGTCTTTAATGTTTCAAAGGTAAGAGCTTGCTTGATTAGATAGAAGAAGTGTTAGCTCTCTTTCGTTAAGTTTAAAGAGAGTTTATTAGTGTCGAGATAGTGTCTTTTGATTCATTTCGTGTTCACGAAAACCTTGAAGAGTAGCCTGTTTTTGGTTTGAAGTGTCTGCAAATATTGAACATTGTTGTGATTGACTAGTCAAACGTATCTTAAGATTGAAGGGTTATTTACTGAAAGTTCTCGTGCTGTCCAGATTGGAGCTTGTTTTATTGAATTATGACTCGAAAAGTAAGGAGAAAGCTGTCACACTCTAAGGAAACAGATGCGCCAATTGTGGACAGAAGTTCAGTGATTGCAGATGGTGCTCGTCTACAGTTGGACTCTGTTCATGATATTAATTGGAAAACTTTGCCTGATGACACAGTTATACAGATCTTTTCATATCTCAATTATAGAGACCGAGCTAGCTTGTCATCAACTTGTCAAACATTTAGGTTATTAGGTTCCTTCCCTTGCTTGTGGGATACACTGGACCTCAGATTCCACCAGTTGGATGCTGCAGCTGTAAAATTGCTTTCTTCTAGATCCAAAAACACCTGGAAGCTTCAGTTTCGAGGGCCAGAGACAGCAGATGCAATAATTAGACTTGAAGCCAGGGGAGTCCGTGAAATCAGTTGTGATTTTTGTCAGGACATCACAGATTCTACACTTGCAGTCATAGCAGCTCGACATGAGATGCTTGAGAGTCTTCAATTTGGACCAGATGCATGTGAAAGGATTAGCAGTGATGCCATTAAAGCTATAGCACTCTGCTGCCCCCGGTTGAAGAAGCTCCAGATGTGTGGTGTTTGTGAAATTAATGCAGATGCCATTAATGCATTGGCTACGAATTGTCAGCAGCTAATGGAGATTGCATTCTTGGAATCAGATGCAGTTGACGAATTGGCATTAGGGAATCTAGCTTCTGTACGATATCTATCGATTGCTGGGACAAGAAATCTGAAATGGGGTTTAGCATCACAAGTTTGGAGTAAATTGCCCAATTTGGAGGGATTAGATGTGTCCAGAACTGATATAAGTTTGAGTTCGGTTATGAGATTTTTGGCATTGTCACAAAACTTAAAATTCTTGTTTGCCTTGAACTGCCCAGAATTTGAAGCTGAAGTGAATGTTGGAATTACATATCATCATAATGGTAAAGTATTGATCACAGTCTTTAGTGACATTCTCAAGGCATTATCCTCATCATTCACCAAGACTGTTGAAAGTGAGCTCAATGTGTTTACTTCTTGGAGGAAATTAAAGGACGTTAATAGAATCCTGGGTCAAACTATTACTTGGATAGAATGGATTCTCTCGCATTTGCTTTTGCGCATTGCAGAGAACAATTCAAAAGAGTTTGATGCTTTCTGGATCAAGCAAGGGGCATCAATTTTGGTTCACTTGTTGCAGAGTCCAAAACAGGATGTTCAAGAAAGAGCAGCCACAGCAATTGCAACTTTTGTTGTCATTGACGACGAAAATGCCACCGTTGATTCTCAAAAGGCTGAGATTATTATGTGCAATGGTGGAATACAGCTTCTTTTAGATCTTGCAAGATCATGTCATGAGGGACTTCAGTGTGAAGCAGCTAAGGTAATTATAATTCACAGAATACATGCCTGCGATTCTAGAATGTTAATGATATAATTTTGACAATTCTATGAAGCTTGGGTAGATAAACTGGAATTACTATGGAAATTTGTGGCAAGTAAAGTTCAGTTTAAACGTTCTTAACTATCCATATGAATTCTTGTTTAGATTGTGATATTCATCCCATTGATCTGCTTAGCTAGAGAGGTGAAAGTTTGTCATAGTTATGCTATACCATTATGATGTGCAGGCCATAGCCAATTTGTCCGTTGATTCAAAAGTTGCTAAATTTGTTGCTGAAAGTGGAGGAATTAGCATTCTTGCTAATTTAGCAAAGTCAATGAACAAATTGGTTGCTGAAGAGGCTGCCGGCGGTCTATGGAATCTTTCTGTTGGAGAGGAGCATAAGGTTGAAAAAATTGGAAGTTTTTATGACTTCTTTGGAAAAGATTGCAGATGAATTAATTATTGTTCTGTCCAGGGCTCCATCGCTGAAGCTGGTGGCATAAAAGCTTTGGTCGACCTCATTTTCAAGTGGCCCTCCTCCAGTTGCGGGGTTCTTGTATATATCTCATTTATATGCTATGTTTGAATTGTTTTCAATTGCATAGTTTCATACAGTTTTATGAAATTTTCGTAGCATTAAACAGTATAAGTTGTGATTGGATGTATATATGCTTTTTTTCAGGAACGTGCAGCAGGGGCACTGGCAAATTTGGCTGCTGATGACAAATGTAGCATTGAGGTGGCAGCAGTGAGGGGCATTCAGGCTCTGGTTATGCTTACCACAAGCTGCAAGTTTGAAGGAGTGTTGGAACAGGTGATCCTACTTCCAGATTTCAGTGCATTCCACTGACACGGTTTTTCAATAGTGGTTTGTCAACAATTAGACTAAACATTACTTCTCTTCCAACCAGGCTGCCCGAGCACTATCTAATTTGGCTGCTCATGGGGATACCCATAATGCTTCTGTTGGACAGGAGCCTGGTGCACTTGAAGCGTTGGTCCAACTCACTTATTCTCATCATGAAGGTGTAAGGTAATGTAACTTTTGTGAAGGGTTTTATTTTTGAATATATAAATTTCTTGCATAGTCAAGTGACTTCTGCTGCCAAAGTTGAATTGTATTGATTGTAAGTATCTCAAGTTCAGTGTCATCTTGAAGTTCAAACTTTATGCTGGGCTTGAAGTAAATTTTGTAATCAAATACCATTTTGTGATTTAGCTTAACTTTGTAAGCTCCTCGTCTTCAACAAAAGGATAGATTTAATGTTGTACCTCATAAGCAGGCAAGAAGCTGCTGGTGCTTTGTGGAATTTATCATTTGAGGATAAAAATCGAGAAGCTATCACAGCAGCTGGTGGTGTTGTGGCCTTGGTATAACATTGCTCAGATTTTCTCTTGATTAATTGTTTGCTTCTAGTTTGTCTTAAATTTAGTGTCACTTGTCTTTGTGATATATCAGATCTAGTTTACAAGATGAAAATTTGTGGAGTTCTAGCTCCTATTGATTGCATTATACAACTCCCTGAAATGGGGGTTACATCTGTCTTGTTTCTGTTTTTCAAAGAACTCATTTGCTGTTTTCCTGTTTTATCTTGGGTTGTATAATAGTTGCCACAAGAACTCAGCAATTAAGATTGAAAATGGTGTATAGCCCGGTCTTAGTGAAATCTCAATGTGTTATTGTGGTTACCCCGGATTGGACCAAAAATATGATCCAGCATTCTTTCATATGAAAATAAAAGAGTAGGGGTTGTAGTTGAAATGTGTGACTGTTTGTTATAGCATTGCATTGATGACCTTGTATCAGGTTCCAAGTTATCGGTTTATCCGTTGATTGTGCCTGTTCGATTTATTATTTGATTATGGTTGCCAGGTTTCTCTGGCAAAATCTTGTTCAAATTCCTCCCAGGTTCTTCAAGAAAGGGCTGCAGGTTCTCTCTGGGGATTGTCAGTATCAGAATCAAATAGGTACTTACAAATTATGTTTCAGATATGTTGAAAGGTGCTCTGTGTTTGTAATTTACATGCTAGATTTGGGCAATTTACTTCTGGCTTTGATACTGACTTTCTTAGAGATTGTTGTGCTTACTCTATTTATTCTCAAACTTTTATAGTAGGCTCAATCCTGCTCTGGGGGTTCGGTTTTGAAATATCAAGCCCTTTCCTACAAGTTTGAATTCATTATTCTTCTGCTATTATGAATATATATTAAAGCCGGTCATATCAACATTTCAAATAACAGAATCACCGTTCTAACAGTATCTTTTTTCTTTATAAACATTACTAGAACTAATTTACAGTTTAATATGTGCAAATTTCTTGTTAGACCAAAATTTCCTGTTTCCATCCATTACACTGATTTGTATATTTGTGTCCTGTACATGTAGTGTTGCAATTGGTGAAGAAGGTGGCATAGCTCCCCTCATTGCATTAGCATGCTCTGATGTTATAGTAAGTATCAGTTTCTCGGTAGCATGGATAAATTGCACCAATTACATCAATTTAAGAGATTTTTTCCTTTGTATTGACAAAGGATAGGCATCAATCAAACTTAGGGTTTTGACCATGTGCATTGTCATGACCCCCTTGATCTGTGTTTATCTTGGCAGTAATGTGACTGTTTTATATATTTAGCTTGTCTTTTTAAACATGACTTTTTCCCCAAATCACTTGTTGTATAGCAGATTATTTTTGTAAAATGAAACTTCTGGTCCTGTGCGGAACTAGAATATAACAGGGCAAGAAAGTTATTTGTAAGAAGATCATGAAAATGAGAACTGAAATATATGGACATATCATGCCACTGCAATAAACATAATCTTCAACATCCTCAAATTTCAGGACGTCCATGAGACGGCTGCAGGGGCTCTTTGGAATCTGGCTTTTAATCCTGGTAATGCACTTCGCATACTGGAGGATGGAGGAGTTCCGGCCCTTGTTCATCTGTGCTCTTCATCACAGTCAAGAATGGCACGTTTTATGGCCGCATTGGCATTGGCATACGTGTTTGATGGAAGGTATAGGTACAAAATATTTACTTATACTCACAATCAATGAAAAGTTCTCAAATTAGCAGTTAGTCAATAGTACATCAAGAGTGGACTAGAATGGAACCCTTGCAATGTCCGGTGCAAAAAAACGCTGACTGCCTTAAGATGCCAGAATCGTCATCTTTTTTTTTTTTTTCCTTTTTGAGGTTTGTGATATTGATTCCTTTTGTTCAGAATGGAAGAAACAGCATCAGCTTGGCATTCATCGGGAGATGCATTAAAGATTGAAAATTTAGATGGGGTTAAGAAGATAGGCCTAAAGCGCATTGAAGAATTCGTTCTTTCATTTTCTGATCCATCAACCTTTGCTACCATTGTTGTATCGTCAGCATCCACAGCTCATGCACAAGTCGCAGAAGTATCATACATATCAGAGGCAGGATATCTAAGATGCAGGTAAGTGTCTTTTACCAATCAACTTCACCTTTTCTATACGATTTTTCGAACTCTCAAATCTGGTAAGTCAGTATTAGTATCCCAGCTAAGGAACATAATCTAGTAAATGAGACTGCATTTTTCCTTCTGACCCTCGTACATTCCTACAATTTTCCCCTTAAAACTTGTGCCAGTTATCTTTGAGCTTTTTGAATGGCATGGTGTGCATGCATGGCTGTATCTTGTGGCTGTCAATACTTTCTGCTTTTAAACCAACAATGATGTGCCTATTCGGGAATTGTTGGTAAAAAATAGGCATAGTTGATGTCTTGAACGCTTGTTACTTGATTGGTTGTGTGGAAGTTTTGTTTTCCTAAGGATAGTTCTTCTCCAGTTCTATGATAACTAGGTTCTTCTCTACCAACTTCATTTAACACAGCCATTGTAACTATTCATTCCTTCTAATCCCAGCTTAGCAGAGATTGGAAGATTCGTCGCCATGCTACGTAGTCCTTACCCTGTCCTCAGAGCCTGTTCAGCTTTTGCTCTTCTTCAGGTCAACCACCCTCTTTCCCTTTGGAAATCAAAGTGGTTGTTTTTCTGCAAAGCAGGCATCATATCAACGATACTGTTCTCTTCTTTCTATTACAGTTTACAATGCCGGGAGGACGTCATTCCATACAGCACTCAAACATGCTGCAAAGTGCAGGAGCACCAAGAGTATTACGTGCCACCGCCGCAGCAGCAGCGGCAACAGCCACTATTGAAGCCAAAGTTTTTGCAAAACTCGTCTTGAGAAACCTTGAACACCACCATATGGTAGCTTTGGATTGAACATCCTGAACTTTCATAGACTTCTCATAGTTCTGTGCTAGCTTTCCCCATCTGCAAGCAGGTTTAATCCAGTTAGGGAAGACCTCTGCAACTGCTAGATATGCCGTAAATTCAGGATGTTTTGTAAATCCTGTCTTCTTCGTCTGCTTCTGCTTCTTCTTCTTCTTCCTAGCTTCCCAGTCTTTAGCTCTTTAACTTAAGGTTGCTGGTTTCAAGATGAATCTTAGTATTGGTTCCTTTATTGTATTTGCTACTACTTCCTGTATATATTGGACAGGCAGTCTGTACATAACTGAAAGTTTTGCAGAGTTCTGGTTCAGGGCTTGCATTTTTTTGGCCTTGTTACTTCTTAAGATTATCAATAGAGATAGCAATAAATTGGTTGGAATTGAAACTAATTTGGTAAGTCCAAATTTAAACTTAACTGAACTTAAATAAACGAGTCTAAATTCAAATTTTATTCGGGTTTTAAACATATTTAAAAAGTCTAAAATGATTAAGGATTTTTCTTTTCTTGAAAATTAATACTTAATTTAATATATATATCAACGTACTCAGTGTATAAGACTCTTCGTTTTGTGAGGATCTTAGGAGGGTTATCGACTTATACAACCTTCTTTTTGTATTTTTTACAAAGAGGTTATTTTCGTAATTCAAACCAATAACTTTTTGGTTATAAATGAGCAACTTTTACTAGTCGTTTCAAGGCTATCTCTTAACATATGTATATTTAATCGGACAATCTTATGTAAAAAATTTAACTTTAAACCCTTTTTCTAGTTATTAAACTCGTTTTATTTTATTATTTTTTTAATTAAAGGGGAAACTAGTACAAACTACGGAACGAAACGGGAAAGACAAATTTCCGATTGATCCTCAAGGAGGATCTGGTGGCACCCAATGGGTGTATTAGCTAGAAAGGTCACTCCGTCGGCCAAATGCTCAGCGTAATGCGCAAGCCAATCGGTGCAGCGGTTGCTCTCACGATAAACCAGACGATGAACAACAGTCCAATTCCTAGAGAGCAGCAGATGAATACTCCGAACAATGGGATGGAGAGTCCTGGAGCGGCGGTCAGAGGAAGAGAGGATATCAAACACTGCCTTGGAATCAATCTCTAGTGCGATGCGACGAGTGCGATGCGATGAAAGCCCTGGGATCATGCGAGTGAGAGGCCGGTAAAGACTCCCCATAGCTTCGCTATCATCGCGGAGCACTGACCAATATGCTGAGCAAATCCTCTAAACCAGTGGGTGGCCGCCGTTATCCTGAAGAAGACCGCCAGCAGTTGAACGATTGTGTATGGTTGGGTCGGCCGTGCAGGGCCCAGACTCAGTCAAAATGACCTATGGGCCGGACGGTCCACTCTTCAAAGACTAATCTCCTACCTAATTGCTACGCCAGGCCCAAGCCCGATCCACGCCTTCCACAACTTGTTAGTATGAGAAAACCTACCATGCAGAGATAGAAGTCTACGTAAAGACCTAAACCTAACTGCAAAACCATATATAA
>JANJEY010000006.1:74226496-74248887 GCA_024703695.1 Erythroxylum cataractarum | reverse complement strand
CTAATTGGGACACAACCCCCGACCAACCTTCTTTGTTTTGCAGGTAACTTCACGTCGGATTTATCACAGCAAACAGCAGATTCATAGATCAGAACGGCAACGCACAGTTAAGCCAAAATCTGACAGAACCAGTGTACATTATCATTCCTGTCGCTTTATCCATTGTTGGTTTGGACATATTCCATAAGTTGGAAACAGAGCAAAGGGCCATAGGAATGATTCATTACGAATTTTTGATTATTATGGAAGTACACGTACGAGGATAAGATGATGTGTAAAGGACAACAAGATAGTTTATTAATAATTAGAAAATGATTAAACATTACCCGACAACTTGTGACCAATAGTTGTGGAGCTAGAATTTAGCAAGACAATTTGATTGGTTGAAATCCAAAATAACATAATTTTGTCTTAATGTTTCAAGTTAGGTGACCCAATTTTAAGTATCTGTGATTTAATTAATTTCGACGAATTGAATCAGATCATTTTTGTCACTTTTAATATTACAAAAAGCAACTAAAATTTTGATTGATCCAAATGAAAAATAAAATTGTTTTATTTGAATCATTTAAGTGGGGAAAACGTAATTTCAAAATTTAAAATCAATTTAAAATTTCATTAATTAAGTAAAGTTGTTCATTTATGATAATAAAGTCACGTGTTCAAATAACGAAAACAGTCTTTTTATAAAAATATAGTTACATACATCACGACTCTTCTTAAACTTCCCACAAATAAAAGAACCTTGTACATCGGATACGTTAATTATTAATTCCAGTCAAATTGAATTGAACCAAGTCATTTTGTTAAATTTATTAAACAAAGTTATTTAATCAAAATAAGACATTTTGAATCTCAATTTAAATTAAGAACAAAATCATATTATTTGATATAAATTATTTTAGACCTTACTATAAAACTTAAATTCCAGCCACTATAATTGGACCGAGTTGTGATAAGAGAACTTGGCATGTGATACTTATACAGGATGATTAGCCTTATAACCATAGAGTTGACTTATTATTTTAATCACTTAATAACCTTCCTAATCCAGTTTGCACTATAAAATGAGTAAGAATGACCCCACTTTAAAAGAGGGGCATTATAATACTTCATAAAAATAAAAAAAAGTTAAAATTTATTTTTATTTCATTAAATTAAAAGTTACTTTCTAAATAATTTATAATTAATTTTAAAAAATCAAGATAATTTTAAATTTTGATGACACATAATATTTAAATTAGTATTAAGAAACACTATGAATTTTTATTTAAAATATTTAAATATAAAAAATACTAAAACTAGATGAACTTATAAATTTAGAATTATTCACTTAAAAAATCAATAATCTTTCTAATTTAATTTAAATATAAGAGAAAAAAGAAAGATTAGGAATGACAAAAAGGTTAGGGTCATACTCAAAATCGAGCCTCTATTCAAATTTGGGCTATGGGTATCTACAAAACAACACCATTTTGTCTTTAAAAAAAAAATAATTTATACCGATTTGTCTTAGGCCTAGGCCAGCTTGACACATTGTCATCTTTAAGAATGACCCCAATTTTATCATCATTATCATCATCACACCCAATTCAAAATTTTGCACTAAAGAAGGATCTTGAGAGATCGATAGTACGTAACCTTACCCCTATATAGTAAAGAGACTGTTTCTGATAAATCCACATGTAAATGAGATAATTAAAAAATGATACAGGTTATAGAGAAAATAGTTAAAACAATGTCAATATATAAAAATAATAATAATAAAAATAACAAAAGATATAGCTATATATAAAATAATGAAAACAAGACTAATAGTAAAATTTATTATGCAATATAACTTACAATTAATTTATGAAATTAATAGAATGTTAAAAAAGAATATTAAAATTATATATAAAATGATACACAATGTTTAAATTAATATCACAATTTTTTTTTACAAATAAAAGAATGTAACTTATTTCACCTATTGCGTTCAACTGCCTACCCAACTGACAACGGCCAACCACGTGTTAATAACCAGCAGGCTTGCCCTTTCATCTTCACTTTAAGCTTAATTAGACTATGTTTAAAGCAATAAATATTTTTTAATTTAATATTAAAAAAAAATTACAACCTGTTGACGTGGACGCAATTTATGGGAAACGGCCATAATTAAAGAATAAAATTAAAACATGCTGACGTGGAAGCAATTTATTGGAAACCGCCCATAATTAAAAAAGCCCTTTAGAGAAAACTATAACTTATATTCTAGTTTCGTTCGTGATCAGCTATCTTGTGCAGGCGTCCTTTTTATTTTTTCTTCCTAACCAACGCAGCGCTTTTTCCCTCATTTTCTCTCTGAATTTTCCCGGAGTTTTGGCGGCGCAGCCAAACACCCTAACACGCTTGGTTTTTCTCTTTTATTTCTCGAAATCCTCACCGATTCGTGTCGTCAAATGCTCGTTGTCTGCACTGAGGATTGTGAAGTGAGAATCGGTACGAGTATGGAGAAGGGAATTGTGGGGAACGGAGCCGTGCGGAACGGGGTTTTGGAGAACGGGGTTTGCTCTTCGGAATCCGTCAGCGGAAGCCGCGACGTGTGGAGTTGTACGGACGCCAAGGCATCCTCTGCTGATCATCTCGTTATCATGGTCCACGGTATTCTTGGAAGGTCAGTTTTTTTTTTTGGTGTTTTGTTGAGGTTCTCACTGAATTGTGAGTGTTGATTGTTGATTTTTGTTAGGGTTTCGATTGGGTTTTCTGTTCTGTCTTATTGATCATTTATTTCCGTTTTTTTTTTTAATATATGAGTTCTGCGTGTGTAATTTGTGTTTAGTAATTAATGGCGCTGTGGATATTGAACTGGAATACTAATTTTTCGCGATGTTTATGTTCTTCTTTACCTGGTTCAAAATATGAATTACGGTACTTGCAATCTGAGAAGTAAAAGAACTGTTACTTCTTTTATTTTCGTTATTGTCTATTTAGTGGTAGATCTTGTCAAATTAGGTTCTTTTTTAGTCTGATTGGTTTGCTTATGTTGGGTATGCATTTCTTTCCCAGTGCCAAAGATTGGAAATTCGCTGCGGAGCAGTTTGCTAGAAGGCTTCCCGATAAAGTGTTCGTTCATTGTAAGGAGGACCTTCTGTTTTCAAATTCAGTAAAATTCTGGATCCATTCATCTGCTTTTGATGCTTATTTGGTTGAGCTTGAAGGGAATTTACTTTCTTTTGATGGTTAATTGTGATGCATTGATTGTAGGTAGTGAACGAAATATGTCTAAGTTGACTCTAGATGGTGTGGATGTGATGGGTGATCGGTTAGCCAAAGAGGTAAATGTTATACTTTTATCACAAGATGTATAGTTAGTTTATACTTTTCCTGACTGTTGTTTTCAAGTCAGGATGGTTTAATAAATTTGCTCTTGTTCTTGTTCTTGTTATGGATTGACCATTCCATAATTACAGGTCCTTGAGGTAATCCAGAGAAAGCCAAATTTACAAAAAATTTCCTTTGTTGCACATTCAGTTGGAGGATTAGTGGCAAGATATGTCATTGGAAAATTGTATAGACCACCCAAGCCAGAAAATTTGGAGGATTCTATGGCTGCAGGTGAGGACTTAAGGGGTACAATTGGTGGGTTAGAGGCTATGAACTTCATAACCGTTGCAACACCACACCTTGGTTCAAGGGGGAATAAGCAGGTATCCTTTTTTCAGAATTAAAATTAGCTTTCAGTTCTTTCAGCATAAACGATGCACTTGATTATGATGTATATTTGTGAGTAGAGGTAACCACATTGGGAACTATTGGAAAACAGAAGATGAAATATGCAGAAAAAGAAACTTAAAATGTTTCTTTTGGATAGGGACAGAAAGACAAATTGTGAAGTACAAAAGCTGATGGTAATATACCATTCTAACGTGTGCCTATGTATTAAAATGTTCCTGGTTTCTTGATATTTTACATTTTACTTCTCTTACGCCATAACTAATATTGCAATAGTGTTATTTTCTTTGTCCCTTCATTTAAGGAGGGTAGAGGCGATGACAAACATATCATAGTGTTATTTCTTCTATCCCTCATAAGGAAGGAGGATGGTAATCTTCAGATTCGTGTGTTCCATGTGAGATTGGTAAAAGGCAGCATTCCCTGCAGATTGCATCAAGGCGCTTTATAAATCAAACATAAGAGCATGTGTGAAAGCTGATTTTTTCACTTCAGCACAAATGTTTCTTTCTACGCCCATAATATCTTCTTAATAACTTAGAATGTGCAAGTATTCTTGATTCTTTTCCATTTTCCATATGAAATGGCTATATATTTATCTTTAGTATGTGTGCTTCTATATGTTTCTCATTTGCTAGGATTAGGTTTTACTATATTAGATTTCCTTACTAATTGTGTGCAAACTATCTATGTTTTCCAGGTACCATGCTAGGATTAGGTTTTACTGGATTAGATTTCCTTACTAATTGTGTGCAAACTATCTATGTTTTCCAGGTACCATGCTAGGATTAGGCTTTACTCGATTAGATTTCCTTACTAATTGTGTGCAAACTATCTATGTTTTCCAGGTACCATTTCTTTTTGGCGTACCTGCTTTTGAGAAAGCTGCTAGTCTTGTCATTCACTGGATATTTAGGAGAACAGGTCGACACCTTTTTCTAACAGACAATGATGAGGGCAAACCTCCACTGCTTAAACGCATGATACAAGATTCCGATGATTTTTATTTTATGTATGGCTCTGACTTCCAATATGTAAAATTCTTTGTGCCGAGTTAATTGAACTGTAATTCAATATTTAAGCTGCGTACCAATAGTAGAACCTAACACATTTATGCAGGTCGGCATTGCGGACATTCAAGCGTCGTGTGGTTTATTCAAATGTGGGATATGATCGTATCCTTTTTGCTTGTTTGAGGTGCTCATGATTAATGTCTAGCTCTTACAATGTTTTCCAGTTTATTACTTTGTATCCTTCATAGAAAACATGTAGACATTGTGGGCTGGAGAACGTCATCAATTAGGCGTAACAGCGATCTTCCTAAGGTATATCTCCTTGCAGTTTAATATTTTGGTGCAAGTTACTGGATCAGTGCTTAATAAACTCAAGATTTGCTTTCTTTATGTAGTGGGAAGATTATCTCAATGAAAAATATCCACATGTTGTTTATGAAGAGCACTGTAAGGCCAGTGGCACTGAGCAGCACGATTTGACAGATGATAGTAGCTCTGACAAGCTGGAAGGTATTACTTCTGATATTAGATCAGAACATTCAAATGCTATGATCACGTTGTGTAATTGTCTTTATCCCCTGCCAATTTCTCCGTTATGGAGGACACGTATTTTTGTTAATTCTTATTTCTTTTTACTGCTTTCTAATTGTTTGTTCTGAAACTTCTTTCATGGGACCCTGTTTCCTCAGAGGAATTAGTTACAGGCCTCTCGACTGTTTCGTGGGAGAAGGTAGATGTTAGCTTTCATACCTGCAGACAGAGGTTTGCTGCTCATAGTGTTATTCAGGTCTCTCAGCTCTCCTCTCTCTCTCTCTAACACAAAACAAGCGTCCTTACAGTGTTGCAAGTAGGCATGAAATTTGTTTGTTATTCTTTGAACAAGCATGATGAAATTCTGAATATCTTACAGGTCAAAGATCATGTACTGCATAGAGAAGGTGCAGATGTCATAGAACATATGATTGATCATTTTCACCTTTAGAAGCTATACAAGTCATCTCGCTGGAATCAAGGTTATGGTCGATCTATGAATAGGGGTGCCTTTAAGCTATCTACCAAATTGATCATCAAGTCTTACATGGAGTCAATAATATGGCAATTCATCGACATTCCTTTGCTCTCTGACAAAAATGGTGGCCCAATCACCAATTAATAGATTTTTTGGCTATTCTTTGAATTTAATGTACGTGGACACAAAAGTTAAATGAATACGAAAATTGCCAATTGGCCTCTATCTATGAATTGTTCTTTATCCTGCAAGCATTTGAAATTTCAGATCGAAGATGAGATAGTAAATAGTAATTAGAATATTATGAGTTCATGATATGCCTCTGAAGTTACAGATAATTGACGAAAGGGAAATGGACTGTTGCTCATCAACACATCTATCAAAAGAGTAACAGATGTGTCGATTGGCTTGTTAATTATGAGATCATTTAAATGTCGGGTCACTTATTTTGATACAACACCTATCAGGTATCACATAATCCTTGCTTCCTCTACCGGGAACATATTTCTTCTCGTATAATTTTAGTTTAGTTTCCCTTAAAAAAAGAAAGTCAACGTATAGTTGACGAAAATCTCTGACCTTTGAAAAAGAGAACTTGTAGTTCGGTTTTTTCCTTTTTCCTTTTATCTTCTAAAAGGTTTCTGGAACAGCTTAGCTACCTGAAACGGATGGGGTACACCCTAAAATTGAAGATACATGTTTTAGAATTATATATATTTTAGCAATTCCTCCATCCACTACTCAAAGCTCGTCACCAATGGATTGCTTTGATCCCTACCAGATCACTTAGATCGACTGATTCTCTAAATAAGCTTCTTCTAATCATCATCAACATCTCTTTCTCTCTGCAATCAAGCTCAGCTCAGCTGATTTCTGTGATATATATATATATATATTCCTCATAGTTAGTCGCTTTAAATTTCCCACAAATTCATGGAACTTTCACTCTCTTCACCATACTCAGCTTCAATTCCCTTCTTCTACTCACACAAATCCATTCTGTTACCAACCATCCTCAACTCCAATCCAAAATCCATTGACTTCCCATCCAAGACTTTGTTCCGGCGCCATAACTACCCGCTCAAGGCTCAGTCTTCTTCAAGTCACACGCTTCTCGACGACGAAGACGGTTTCTTCCTCGAAGACGTCCCTCACTTGACCGATTATCTTCCCGACTTACCCGTACTCTACGTTCCTATATATATATATATATATCTATGTCTTTGCGTTTTCTTAACTTCCTCTCTTTTTAGAAATGTGATTGAATCGAAGAAAACGTTCACTGTTTATGGTTTCCCTTTCACAGGCGTACCCGAATCCATTGAAAAATAGTCAAGCTTATGCTGTTGTCAAGTACGTACTTTTATTGGAAAGAGTATACATTTTTTTGAATTTCTTGTAATTTACTAGTGATCATATGTTTGAAATTTTTGTTTTTATAGGGAAACGTTTGTCAGACCCGAAGTTGCGGTCGCCCAAAACGTAAGTACAGAAGAGCTTGCTTCTTATGGCATGTGTTGGATAGTCTTGTGTTGTTAAACTCGTCCTTATCTGGAATTTGTTAAATTGTCCGATATTGTTAAACTTGTCTCTCGTCATTGCTATTCAGATTGTTGTTCAAAGAGATAGTCCCAGAGGAGTGCATTTTAGACGTGCAGGGCCTAGAGAGAAGGTGGGTTTCTTCGTTTGTTTTTATCTTTAATTGTTCAAGCAAACTTGTTCTATTTTTGAAGTCACGAGAGCTGATGAAAAAAAAAAAAATTGGCGGTGTAGGTCTATTTCAAGCCCGAAGAAGTGCGTGCTTGTGTAGTCACTTGTGGGGGGCTATGCCCTGGGATAAACACTGTCATTCGGGAGATAGTGTGTGGATTGAACTATATGTATGGTGTAGATGATATACTTGGGATTGAGGTCATTTCCTTCAGCTACAATGTTTCTTTTCTGTTATTCAGATATGTTTCTGGCCTTTGATTTAACTGTTAAAGTTTTCCCAGGGAGGTTATAAAGGATTCTATTCTAGAAACACTTTGAATCTGACACCCAAAGTTGTGAATGATATTCATAAACGTGGTGGTACTTTTATTCGTACATCACGGGGAGGTCACGATACCCACAAGATAGTTGATAACATTCAGGACCGAGGAATTAATCAGGTGAATATTTATTTTGCCTGGATGGTGTTTGGATTGCTGAAGTTTTCCCTTAAAAGTATTCAGAAAGATGTTTGACCCAGATAAAGAAAATTAATCACACTGATATGATGAAAATAGTTAACTAATATTCTTTTGTTCTAGGTGTATATTATTGGAGGTGATGGCACCCAGAAGGGAGCAGCTCGAATTCATGAGGTGAGAAGAGACAGTGTTGCTTGATCAATGTTGTATTATGCCTTTATTTATTCAATCTAATTTCCTTTAATTTTTTAAGGAAGTTGAGAGACGTCGCCTTCAAGTGGCTGTTGCTGGAATACCGAAGACAATTGATAATGATATAGCTGTAAGCTTTGCCATTGTGCTGTAATGTTTTATATAATGCCAATTATGTTGTAGCGTCATCCCCCAATTTATCGGGCCTGTATACAAGTGAAGGTTTGGTTGAGTTTTTTCACCTTTTAGAACGTTAGCATCTATTAAAATGCATTCTCTTTTGGGTATATTCTGGGAGAATGGTAAGCAAAATCACTTTACAATCACCTAAGATTCTACAGAATAGTTAATGCAGAAACGACCTATATGGTAAGTTGGCTGGTCTGTCAAGTTGCCACCAAATGCTATGGTGCAGTGTCATATATGAAACATCACTTGTATTCACCCAGAAAGCTCTAGGTTCACATTCCTGAAATGTATTTGTAATCTGGGACGACAGCTGAGTTGAATGAAGTTTGAGTGAATCCTGAAAGAAGCTCTGCATTTTTCTTGTCCTCTTTAGGTAATAGACAAATCTTTTGGGTTTGATACTGCTGTTGAAGAAGCTCAAAGAGCTATTAATGCTGCGCATGTGGAGGCTGAAAGTGTGGAAAATGGAGTTGGAATAGTTAAACTTATGGGCAGATACAGTGGTGAGTTTCTGAATATTGAAGAACAATTAAGTGTCATTCTGAATTGCCTTTTTATAATTGTTACTTACACACCTGCTACGTTGCTTTCCAAATGTATATTTGCAGGTTTCATAGCTATGTATGCAACTTTGGCAAGTCGAGATGTGGTGAGATCCTATTGTGTTGTGATAGCCATCTGTTTATGACCTTGAAGATGTTTTGTTTATGTGTTATCCATGTCAAACTTCTCACATGTACAATCAGATAATTAATTCTATCGGCTAGGAGGGCAGAGGAGATGAAGGAAAGAGAATAGCCTAAATTTAATTTTGACTTAACAACATACTCCATTTTTTTGTATGTCTATGTGGTTAATATATCTTACATTTGATGCTGCCATTCTTGTATATATACATTTGATGCTGTTCCTTCTTTTATATATGTCTTCTTTTCTAATGTAGTCTTATAAAATGACACACAATATCATCTAATAATAAAAAGAGGTCTTATTCTCGAAATTTGCATTCGGCAAGTTTAGATGCTGTTGAAGATTGTGCTTATAATGATGTACTCTTTTAATGTTTCTCTGATTATGGTTGTAAATTTTATGAGTCGAGCTGTAACACCAATGTGATCAGTCCTTTCAATTTTCTTCTCCCGCGTCTTCCATATCAGATAAAGACATAGAATACACATCACATTAGAATACTTTTTCACAGCGTGATTTGAATGCCTGGTATTGTTAATGGCTTCCTTTTTGTTCTGACAGGATTGCTGCCTGATTCCAGAATCTCAATTCTTTCTGGAGGGTTCAGGTGGGCTTTTTGAATATATTGAAGAACGGATTAAAGAAAATGGGCATATGGTTATTGTAATTGCAGAAGGGGCAGGGCAAGAATATGTTTCTCAGAGCATGGGTGCAGTTGATGAAAGAGATAGAGATGCTTCAGGGAATAGGCTACTTCTTGATGTAGGCCTGTGGTTGTCTGAGAAAATCAAGGTGGATCACAAGATATTCAATTGGTCACAAGATATAACATTATGTATACAGCTAATGCTTACTCTATTTTGTCTTACACTTTATATCTAATGTCACAGGACCACTTCACGAATATTCACAAGACAATAAATATGAAGTATATAGGTATGTCTGAAATAATGTTGTAGCTATACTAACTTACATTTTTACTTGGAGGATACATCACAACTTTGTAGAAAACAGAAGTGATGAATAAATTGCAGTTCTAAGAGATATGTCTGAAAAGCTTGTATGCTTCATTTCCACCACCGTTCACCCTTTTATTCCCTTGTACCGATGTGACACAGGAGGATTTTTGTTGTCTAATTGTGCAGTCTTATGATAAGATTATAAAAGGCTGAAGGTCCATAATTGGTGCCGCTAGTGTAGTTCAATTGTCTGCCAAGGAAATGGTTGTGATATATTCCCTCTTTTATGGTAAAATTTTCCATTTGCAGATCCAACTTACATGATACGAGCTATTCCTAGTAATGCATCAGACAACATCTATTGCACCCTTCTTGCACATAGTGCTGTTCACGGGGCTATGGCCGGGTATACAGGCTTCACAGTTGGACAAGTGAATAGCAGACATGCATATATACCGATTGCTGTAAGCATCCTCCTCCCAAGTTTCTGATCAGGATGACATGTATTGTAGGAGTCCAAGTTACATGCTCACTTAGCTTCATCTTAATGGTTTGTTTCATGGTTAAAGATTCTGATTATTTGACGTGCAATAAGCATCAATGGAGTTGGTTTTTGATATATATTTTGCTTGTTTGTGTGAAAACCTGTAGCGGGTGACAGAGACAAACACGGTGAAGTTGACAGACAGGATGTGGGCAAGAGTTCTTGCCTCAACAAATCAGCCTACTTTCACAGAGGCCATTGGATCATTTCAAGGCATAAGCAGTGGATGACGAGAAGTTGGCTTAGATTTCTGGACTCAAATCCTAGGATACTACTGAACCCTCTCCCATCTTCCAATTCCAGGATTCTGAGAACCACAAATTCAAGAATTTGGCTGCCAAATTTTTTAGATTTGTTACTCACTGATGCGTCGTGTGAATAGCTTCTTATTATTCCCAACACAACAGTGAAAGTATTGTTCAGCGACACTGTTGTCTTAATGCATACTATTTATCGGTTTCAGCTTCTTCAGCCGACATAGCAGCAAAATCAACTCAACTGGAAACGGTGTACAATGTGTTTCTTTAACAGTGATTACAACTAGAGAAGTTACATTTTTTTAATATAAAATAACGTTGTTTTCTAGACAATCTTGTTTTAATTTTTTTATAAAAATTAAATTTGAATAGGTTAGCTCCGGATTGTCTTCGGGTAGCCAAGCTTAGTCCAATACATACACAAGAGCAATGAATGTAGCATTCAGTCCAGTATGAATAGGCAGAACAGAAAAAGAGATGGAACGATGAATAACCTCATTGCCACTGCAGGCCCTGAGAACAAAGAAACAGAAGTAGCAGCAGTAGCAAACAGGGGCTGGCTACTGCATCTGATACTGTGAGCAGGAGGAGCGAGGAGGGTTATTACTTTTTTTTTTTTTTTGGTTGCCAACAAGGTATTTTAGAAGGGTCTTAATTATAAGAAAGTACCTTTAAATTATTAACATTTAGACTAATTTTTACTTGAGTCGAATAGGTCCCTTATGAGAGGCAAAACTTTGGTTTCAAGTTTTAAATAATTTGAACTCGTGACCTCACTTAAGCCAGAAGAGCCTTTACTAACTCACCTACGCCAGGAAGAAGGTTATTTCGATTTTACCAGCGATTGAAAAAAAAAAGAAAGACGAAATTCCAAATTTGGGGATTTGGGGTAACTACATACCGGAGAATGAATCAAGCTAATGCAATGAAATCAAGTAGTAAGAAATTGAAGTACAGGGATGAAAGTAAAGAATCGGAATCTTAAAGCAAACGAGAAGAAAAGAAAACCCTAGCGCTTGGAGTTCATAGACGAGGCCATGATGATGGAATTCGACGCCCGGTCGGGGTCTGATCCCGGGTCGGGTCAAATCGGATTGGACCTGATCAAATAGGATTAGGACGGGTATATGGGCTGGTAAGGGATTTTATTCAGTTGCACAGTCTGGCCCCAACTTGTTGGAAGAGTTGGCTAGCAGAAGGGAAGCTCGTTAGTTGAACTGTTTGCATGAACTAACAGAAAGGGGTGGGTCACGGGTCGGGATGAGAGAATCCAAGTCGGATCGAATCGGTTCAAGTCTGTTCGGGCGATTAGTCGGGGCATAATTCGGGTGGACTCTCCCCGGCGAACGTGAGAAGACGCTAGATTTGCTTCTGATTTGAATCAAAGCGAGAGGAAAGGGATGGACGGGAGGAAAGTTTTGTTAACTATATGATAAGCACGATCCATTTGTCACCGAACGAAGTTCTAGATCGGGAAACTTTCAACCCTTTTTGCTTGGAAGCTAATGCAGTGGAGTAACCTAACGGAGTCCTGAACCAGTACGTCAAAGGCCAAGAATATGAATTATCCCATGTGCTTGAACTGTTTATAGGACGACCCTCTTTTGAGATGTGAAAGGGACAGAAGACATAAACAAGCAAGTTGCTTGGACATGTCTATTTTTCCTACATCCTATCCTGCAGGTTGGTCTTGGTCTTGGTTTTGGTTCATTGTACGTGCACTGCTGCAGACCCTAATGTGATATGGAAAACAGTAACACTTGCAACTTGATGGTTGTAGGGACCCCATCTGTCCTCAAAAGTCATAACTCACGTTAAATGGAGTGTACTTGTTCCGTTCGTACCAAGCTTTTTGCTTTTGATGGTTTCCTTTCTAATTCTCCCTCCCTATCCACCATCAGCAGAAGAACCTCAGCCACTACCTTCAAATTCAATCTTATTGGATGGGGCAAGCCCTATTGGATGTGTCAACCTAAACACGGATGGAACGTGCAAACGGCATCCACTTTCTGCCACAATAGGTGGCATCATACGGGACAGAGGAAGCAATTAGCTCGGAGGCTTTAGCCAGAATCTTGGCGCGTGCTCGCCAGTGACAGGGGAATTGTGGAAAGTGAATACAGGGCTTGCACTCGCTTGAAACCTAAGTTTTCGTCAGATTGAATTCGAAGTGGACTCGATTGTGGTGATCAATCTCTTATTGTCTGCGGTTAACCGTTTTAGGGCTCTCAATCTTCTAGTTCAGAGTATTCATGTACTGTTTACTTAAAATTGGACGATTATTCATCGCCACATTTATTGAGTTATCCATCGCCACATTTATCAAGAGAGCAATAGATGCGCAGTTTGGTTTGTAAACTATGCCACACATTTTGATTTAGAAACCACCACTTTTGTGTAGTGTAAACTATTTTCGGTTCTCCCCATTAATTAAAAAAATCTTTTAATATATTATTAGATAATGCCACTTAGTAATTTAAATTTTAAATATTAACATTTATAAAGTTGACATTTTTTTATTTAATTGATAATCTTTTAAATCATTAAAAGAAAAAATAAATTTTCAATCTACAACTCAATTTTTAAGACTTTTAAATTAATAGGAGCATAACTTAACAAATCTTTAAAAACCTCCCTATTTAAAAAATTATTTTAATTTTCTAAAAATTTCTCAACTCTTAAACTTTACTTAAAAAATAAAGACGAAACATATACAATATAAATACTAAAATGATTCAATAATTATTAATTTAAATCAAATTTAATCAGTTCTGATCAGGTTTAAAAATTAAATTAAATTATTTTATTAATTATATTTAATTAATTAAGAGTAAAGTTAGAACTCTTTAAATTTTAAATCTTGTATATCAGCAAAATTTATTCTCATGTTGTTATTATTGTGTTTAACATAAATTCAAATGTTAATTCTTTTCATATTTTTATAAGAACTTTAATGGTGAATTCATTATTATAACCAAAAACAAATTAACGAATTAGTTTTGTTATAATTGATTAATTGTGATATGTGAAAAATAATAATTATTTTCCTCTTCAAACAAGTTTTTTTGGAGCAAATGACACAATCCATTAATTAATCAAATCAAAGAACCAATCCATTCCTTCAAACTCTTATCTTCAACAACTACTCAATGTAATTTGCATCTTCTTCTACTAAATTATTTCTATACATACATATATATATATATATATATACACATACATATCAAAACCACTCATCACTGCCGTCTATTTCCTACTTACTAGTTACTACATCATCGCTACTCTTTTTGGCCGTCGGATCATCCCACCTAATTTTAGTGGGTCCCATCTCAGACAACCATGAGCCGTGAATACCCCATAGTTGGATGCGGAGATAACGGCGATAACGGCGGTACGCTGAATATCCCCTTATCCTCACAATCCCAAAAGCCTTTCCAACTTGACGGCGTCAATGGCTCCGTGGCCGCCTTGACGTCAGTTTCCGGCGACGAACTCTCCGTCTTCACTTGCTTGAAATCGGTTTCAGAGAAAGAGCTCTCTGTCTTCACCACCTTGTTACTCTCCACACACTCTGTGTCTTCAATCTTCCTTTTCTTACAGCTATCAGTCTCTGAAACCCCAGATTCCATAGAAATCGAAACAGTAGATCTTGAATTCCCAACTTCCAGAGGAAAATTCAGAATCGCTTTGCTTCCACGGAGCTTAAAAGCCGCATTATCATAAGCTTTGGCGGCTTCTATGGCGGTGTCAAACGTCCCCAACCAAACCCGAGCGCCTTTTCGGTTCGGGTCGCGAATCTCCGCAGCGTACTTGCCCCATGGCCGTCTGCGAACACCTCTGTAATGCTTCTCCTGGTTCGCAGTCTCGATTCTGTTGTTACCCGTCGCAACGTTGGGAGAAGGTATGGCTATGTTTGTCATGGTGGGTTTTCGTTGGCTTAAAGTCGAACCCTTTGAGGGCTTTGGTTGCTTAGAATCAGAGGTATTCAGTTCAAGGTTGTTTATGAACGTGAAATTGTCCATGGAACTGAAGTCTGTTAACAAGTGTTGTCTGATAAGTTCCAAGGTTGAAGCTTCACCCGGCGAAGCCATTTGAAGCTTAGCTAGTGATAGTGTGGAAATTTGAGTTCAAAAAGAGAGAAGAAGAGGAAAGAAGAAGAGAAAGATGAGGCTGTTGAGTGGAAATTGTAGAGTGAGACCGTATATAAAGGAAGAAGAAGAAAGCCATGGTAGAGGGAGGAGGTTTCTCACGAGGCTCCGCGGATGGTGTGAGGAAGCATCCTTTGGCAATATCCAAAGTTAGAAACTTTTTCGTCTCGAGACTTTTATCCACTCTGTCCCGTAGTGTGATAGTCAAGTAGATCACGGCGGGTCCACGATTTGTGCAAAGTCTGGTTCCAGGGACCTTCCTTGTCTGAACTCGATGCTTTAATACGATACTATAGATTCTTTGCTTGTAATAAAACAATAACATAGTGTGAGCATTCATTGTTTCTAGATGAAATGTTCACCAAAAAGCAATTACATGACATGTAATCGTGCTCGTTACGACAAGGTAATTTATTTTCGTGTTAGTCAACAAATTCAATCCTAATTCACGTGATGAATTGATTTAAATATTGTAAAATGCCGATTGCAGGAGTATAAAATAGTAATTAAACTTAAACTTTTTCTAATAAAAATTTAATCTTACCAATTACTCAATCTTAAATTTTTTTCTCTAAAAAATGGTTTTACGCGGTTAAAAGGGTAAGCATAATTTATTTTATCAAGTTTATATAAGTGAATATATAAAATTAATTAAGTTGATCTCGTACAAGAGTTTAAGCTATTATGATAAAACGATCACTTAATATGATATCAGTGCTTTTGTGAGTAAGTGGTTGTGAATTCAAATCCTACCACCCACCTATTATTCAGCATAAGGTAGACTAAATCTGTGTAAGTTTCAAGTTTAAGAGTTTTTTCTTGAGGGAGTATGTTGATGAATGCATAAAATCAATATTTTAAAACCCAGACCGGTCATCGAATCGGAAGTTTTACTGGTTACCGGTTTGATCCGGTGTGACGTCATAATTATGTAATAATTATATATAATATTAATAATATTTAAAAATACAAAAATATACCAAAAAAATAAAAATAAAACAAAAAATAAAAATTTTATTAAACCAGTGGTCCGACCGGTCAATTGATCAGTTCTCACTGGTTCAATTGAGAACTGGTTTTAAATGGTGAACCGGACCGGTCGGCTATTCGGTCCGGTTCACCATTTAAAATCAGTTCTCAATTGAGCCAATGAGAACAGTCGACTCGGCCGGTCCGATCTAATTTTTAAAACAGAGTATAAAACTAATTAAGTTGATTTCGTACAGTAACTTAAGCTATTGTGATAAGACGGTCAATTAACGTATTAGATTTGGTACGTTTGAACTTTGGTAGAGTCTTTTTTGACACACACACATGCATTGTACCAAAGAAAATGATGCTTAAAGATCAATATCACCACGTTTTAATCTACACTCCTTAGATTCTTTGTAATACTGAGCTTACTAATCAACTCCAAGAAAAATTGGCAAATGGTTTTAAAAACTGAAAGTCATCAGAGAATCATTAGAGTTAAACTTAGTCAAATCCCACGTGATTGTTTTAGGAGAAGGCCAAGTTAAATGAATTGATTGATGACCAAACTACACAATTTCGTAAATAATAAAACAATGCTGCGATAGTGACCTCAAGTATGGGCTCTGTTGACGCAATGTAATGCAATTGGTCAAATATGTAATACATACACAGCATGTAAATTTGACCAAGACTTTCTGTTTTCGTACGGGCATCAAACTCTAGGGTCTCGGATTCAATGTTTGACCCGCAAAAAACGACACCGTATCTAGGCCACATCTGTAACCGCCTCCTGTTTTTCTTTTCTTTCGTTGGCATAGCATCGATCGCAGTCTTGATATGAAAATAAATTAATAAAATGATCAAATACAAATATAGCATTCACTATAAGATTCTAATGCTTCAAAAACACAATTTTTTTAATTCAAAATTTGAACAGGTAAAATAAAGGATTTAAAATTTAAAAAGTTCAATCAGTATTAAACGACATAAATTTGACTAAAAATTAAATATAATTAAATAATTTAAAATATAAATAAAAGATCTTTTTTTATCCACTAAAAAATTTTAATTTTAATTAAGAAAAAAGTTTTTAAATAAAATTAAGTAATAATTTACAAATTAATAAATAAATTAATACATTTTAATAACAAGAGTTATTAAAATTAACTAAACTTAATAAAACAGAAAAGTTGAAAACCGACAATTCAAAATTTTAATAATTAAATCGACATAATTAGTTGAGCTCTTTAAGCATAAATTATTTAACGTAATATTGATTTTTAATATAGATCTCATTAATGGTTCGATAAAAAAATATAAGGTAAACATGTTTTATAATAAATAAATAAATAAACAACTGCATAATTTATTAAATTTATGTAAATTTATATCCCAATATTAATTTAGTCAATTTAATCTAAAATTTTTCATGCATGAAAACTAATAAAAGTATAATTTGTTAATATTATATCTTATTTTTCGAATTTTATTTATCTACTTTTATCCTAATATGGTCCATAAACATATCCACTCTACATATTTTGAAGTAGATAAGGTCTGCAAATAGAATAGTTTCTCCAAAAACGTCATAAATACAAAATAGTGACCAAATGCAATTTAGAATAATTATAGATCACACGTGCACTAGTGCACTGCTTGCTTGGCCGACACTAGGTCACTGGTCCCCCCGTTTATGTGGTGTGCACTCGACGATAGTTTTAGGTTTCGAATATGAAGTATTTACAAAAATCTTCCTTAAAATGTACTTCTTTTGATTTATAAAAAATGTCGTTTTAGAAAAATACATGTTTATTAAGAAAATTAATGAAATTATAAATATACTTTTGCAATAATTAGTATGTGAGAAAAATTATATATTAAATTGTCTTAAAATTGTGATCTGTATAATTAAAACGAGAGAAAAATAAAAGGTTAATTTTGAACTTATTAGAGTATTATCTAGGGTTGCTTTTCTTGGAAAAAAAAAAACACATTAGCAAAGAACCTGCGTAGTGAACTTCACCTTCCTCCATCCCACTTGCGAAAGGTCATCTCCAGCAACTTGCCTATAAAGCAATCAATAACGGTGTCTGTCTTCAATCTATGGATAAGTATGTGGGCAACATGCACATCAAATCGACGTTTTGTCGATAAATATGGTATGGAATGGGACTCTTTTTGGAAACTTTATTGTTATGATGTTTTAGTTTAAGTTTGCTTTATGGCCGTCATCTTTACAGGATATTAGGTGTTCTTATTCACTAATGGTTGTATTGGGAACTCCTGTTTTGTGTGAAAACCAAGGCGCTTTAAGTGTTGAGTTGAACGTGAGATTTGGCAATATTATAATAGCAAGTTGCTTGATAGGGAGGAGTTTTTGAGTCTGACATGCCAACGAAGGGCTTTACATACATATGCAGATTATTCAGCACTCTCATTTTTTAATTAGGAGTGTCAAATTCTAATTTTGAGAATAGAAAAAAAAATTTGGCCAATATTTTATCTCTTACAGATTGACCCAATCTAAGTGAATATTAGTCTAAAAGTAGATAACTTAAAGATATCTTTTTATAATTAAGACCCTCATAAAATATCTCGTGGGCTAAAAAAGAAAAGTTATTACATGCATAGCATAACTTATCGATTATAAGTATTACGAGTAAAGTCATCGATGGAAGATCAAAAGGTTACTTTATTATCATTTGACAAGGTGTTCAGTAAGTTTGATGCAATCGAGGGAACAAGCTCAAGCCATTGAAATTCTTATTGATGTTGTTCTGCTACAAATTATCATGTTTTTTGTTTATATTTCCACTTTGTTCACCTCAAACGGAGACACAGGCTTGCAAAACTTGATCCATAGACTTCTTAGATTTTTTTAGCACATGCGTTACCCATAGGCTTGTAAACTACTCAATACCTGGTCAACATTCATTGAGGGTAGACTATGACCTTCTTCAATTGTATGTTCAGATTTAGGGGGTCAACAACCATAGAATTTTCTCCACTGTAGCTTAATCTTTGTACTTTCCTTGGTAAATTTTCATTTGATTTGTCAAAGTAAGAAGACGAATTACATAATTGGCCATTGTCTCAAAGATTCCATTTGTTAAATTCTGTACTTGACCGGAAACACAAGTCTACGCAAAATCGTAAGACCATATATGAGGTCGGTAATTACCTAGTATTGGAATATCAAGGAAGAAGGTGATCTAACAATAGGGAATCAACTATCAAAGTGAACAACGGGCATAACTAGGTATCTTAAACTTTCCTTGTTATAACTCAATATTTGATGACTAAAATATAATGTCTTCTTATCCTTTTTTTTTTATTTTTACAATAAGCAACTTAAAAAAAAACCTTTTTATTAAAAAAGAGTAAGATTACGTATTATCAATTCTCTTCAGACCTCGAGTTCAACAATAACGTTAACAATATCAATATTTTTAAAAGTATTTAAATTTATTATCTTTTCTAATGGGTAAAGTTTATTCATCAAATATACAATATTTTAATTTCAATATTAATATAAAAATTATGTTCATAAAATTTAAATTAATAAACACTCTCATATTATTGTAAGATAAATAAAATCAAATATTTACATTAATATAATGCATTTAATTAGATACAACAACACCCAATCAAAATTTCGCTAAGACGTGAGATATGAGGAGGTTCATTAGTGTTTCTAAATGACAATGCATTTTACTGGATATCATACCAATAATTATTGGGTATACCTTTCTTATCTATTAATGGAAGCACCCACTTTATTATATATAAATAAGGTTGTGTATTATCGAACTTCTCTAAACTTCACGACTTAACAGGATTACATGTGCGTGTTAGATGACGACTTTCATTATCTATGAAGAGACAATTAAGTTTTTATTTGGGGAGATTAGGGTTAAAGTCTTATTTAAATGATAACATACGAATAAGTTGTACCACACCTGTAATCTATAGTTCGAAACCTTTTTTTTCCTCGTTAAGTCCTTATAAAGGCCCAAAAAGGCTGGGCCTAATACAATTGTAGTTTTATATTTCCGATTTGCATTAGGCTCAAATCTCGTTAATCAATCTTTTCTTTTTGTTAATTCAATTCGAGTTATAATGTGTTTTTTTTTTTTATCTATACCATTTTCCTTATTTTTATACCCATTTTTCAACCGAAAAAAATGTGATTGATAATTAATTAATGTTTTAAAAATCAAATAAAAATTAGATCAGTTACATAAGAAATTTAAGATTTAATCGGTATTATGTCGTTATAAAATTGACATATAATAAAAATCAAAATTTTAAAAATTTGGAAATACGATTAAAAAAGTTGAAGTTTAACTAAAAAAGGAAATTATTAAATAAAAATTAATTAGTTTATTTAAATTATAAAAAATGATTAATTTATAAAAATTAGACAATTTTTAATAATTTTTATTATTATTAAGATAAAATGATACGAAAAATTAATCAATTCAATATAATTAGGGATGAACTACTACGGATTTGATTTTTAAATTATTTCTTGGTTGAGTTGAAGTATGGTTCAGCCTGATTCTGGCGAGGCAGCATGTTGCAGTTTGGATCCATGAATTTGACTGTCTCTAACTAAAGTTCCTGCAAAACAACACAAGGCACACCGGGGGTTGGTATCCAGCAGGCGCCTCCGACACTCATGTTAGTCTTTTGTGAAGGTTTTGGTCACTGTAAAACAGAGAAAATCAGAGTTCTAATCTCGTACCTGTATCATGGCAAAGTTATACCTTATATATGGAATAGATGCTAAGTTTAGGTCTTTACGTATGCATGGGAGACTTCCACCAGCGAGTGGGCCGTGGATACGTGGACTGGGGCCTGGGCCTAGCAAAATCGATAGGAACTGGGTCAGTCTTTGCAGGGTGGACCGATCGATCCATGAGTCATTTTGAGTGAGTTTGGGCCTAGCACGACCGACCCAACTTTAAGCCCCCTACTCCTCGAGTCTGAGCAAGGAGAAGGGTCGGAGGAATACATAAGGACCTTGTAGCTCGTCTGTAGGACAGTTCGCGGTAGGCCCGATCGGTCAGGCATCCATGCATAGTATATGACGACTCATGCTAGGATCGATCGGTTAAGTGTCCCGATCAGTCGGCATCGACCCTCATTGCATAACAACTCGCACCAAGAGAGTTCGGGCGAGCATCTACGATGAGCGCGTGAAGGTACTTCGTTTAATCATTACTGACGGCACGTGCCCTCTGACAGATTTTTAGAATTTGAAACGAAACGTCTTTGTAATCGCTATGCAGCTGTCACGTACGTACTTTCAACTGTTGCGCCGCTCCGAATTTGGAACAACCCTAATTTACCTCAGCTCAGATTTTGCCACGTGTTTGAGCTTAGCTTGGATTTTCTCTATGCGTCGATCGTTGATTGGAACGTCCGTTCGACCGATCTTCTATAAATTTCAGGATCGACAGACTACAGATTTTCTTCACGCTCATTTTATTCTCCGACTCTCCTTCTGCTTTCATTTGCACCCCCTTTCTTACAGTCTCCGGTGTTTTCTTTCAACCGTCGTTCAAATTCCCAACCTCAATCACCGACTAGGTACGCCCTCTTTCTTCACTTCTTCCTCAAATTTTTATCTTTATAAGCATGTCGTCAACCAGTCCTAGAAGTGGGGTTAGCCCTAGGGATGAAACCGTCGAGAGAGCCTCCCAACTAGCTGGGCCACCTGAAGTACTGGCGGTGTCGGGGGTAAGAGATATTGAAGAAGTCTCGACGAGGGAACGGAAGGATGGGCTGGTCGTGGGGGAGCCAACGAGAGACGAATCGACGATGACCGTGGGGGAGCTGAAATGGTCGATTATTAGGAATAACATCCCTATGTCCTGGGGTCCTAGGTTGGCTGGCCAGAACGAAAGGATTTATAGTAGTGAGGAGGGTATTTTGCTATTTCCGACAGCTTCTTCTCGGTTGGTGGCCTGAAGCTCCCATACGCCCCGATCATTGAGGAGGTGTGCGTTGCCTACCATCTGAGGCCGAACCAAATTCCTCCGAATGGGTGAAGATTCATCAATGGTTTGGCCTTACTGTGCTATCAGTTCGGCTGTCCTCCTTCGATTGACATCCTACGCCATTTTTTAAGAATGAACTAGAGTTCAAGCTCTGGGGTCAGGATCCCTTAACTGCAGTATAGGGATGCCCGATTTCGCCCGGCCGGAACGGCTTCAAAAATTACTTCTTCGCGGACGAAGTACTTTTTCGTGAAGCCTCCGGAATCTTCCTTCGAGTTCCAGCCGTGGAGATATCCTCTAGTCGAGTGCTGAAACGATGCATCAAGCTTATCTCTTACTAGGGAGGAGTGGGAGGTAGTCGGCCGCATTAAGGGGCTCGGTCGGTATGACTTCGATCGACTCATTCTGGGATATTGCCCGGGGGGGGTCTCAGCTGATTCGTTTCTAATCAACCCCCCGCCCCAAATTAGCGGGCTAGGAGAGGAAACTGCCCCCTCTGGTTGACTCTTCGTGGTTGAACTA
>JANJEY010000006.1:74094002-74109656 GCA_024703695.1 Erythroxylum cataractarum | reverse complement strand
TAAAATGCCGGAAAATCATGAATGCATGTACCTATGAATAAATGCATATGCAATAAACTTGTTCCTCTATAATTAGAGGCCAGTAACATGCTCAATCAGTGAATGCAATGAAATATATCAGTCTAACCCAGTATTACCATAATGCCCTTGCTAACAGTAACGGGATGATACATGGATTCCTGAGAAGAGTGGTTGAATTTCTTATTCTTCTTCCACTTATATCTACCGTGATGCTTGCGTTTCTTGTTTATAGCTCCATGTGAGCTAGAACTAACTGTATAGGCCTCAGAAGACATCTTTGAGGCTTCAAGATGCTCTTCTTCCAAGATAAGATGCCTCATAGCATCTTCCATTGTCTTGATATTTTCATTACGAGTTAGGTGCATCTTCATATGCTCCCAACTCTGAGGTAGTAAATGAATCACAGCTTGCACTTGTTGCTCATCAGACAGCTCATGACCAACATCACGTAACTCACTTACCATGTTGGATATTTTCCTTATATGCTTTTGTATTGTATCATCTGAGCGCTACTTATAAATATCAAATTTAATTGTAAGGGACCTCACTTTGGTCACTGAAGCACCTCCAAAATGAGCAACCAATGCAGATCACATGTCCTTTGCAATTTCAAATTTACAGAACTCACGCATGATATCATTATCCATGCTATTCAGCAACGTGATGTGAGCTAAAGAGTTCTTCTTTTTCCATAATTCATATGCATCACAGTCCCTTCTATGTTGGGTTGTAGTGCCCTCCTTAGGAACATCCATGGTTAGATTTAATGGCTCAAGAGCCTCTTGTTCTTTCAGTACATATTAGATTTTCATACTCCAGATTTCATAATTATCACCATTGAGTTTCTCACCCCTATTAAGTTCAACAATAATATTCTTTAAAGCAGTAGCCATTTTGAAACACTAAGTTTCTATAATAAGAAAGAAATATATATGCACATTAATGTCACATTAATCGTTCATAGAGTAAATAATTCAATCACAATTGCTTATAAAATCAAAAGTCCACAAATGTATTCAATCATCATTTATACAACAATCAAATCCTAATTACTTTACTCTAGACGAATTCCTATATAAAATTCATGTAAACATATCATATAAATATTAAGACTTTGTTCTTATAAAATAACATATTGTGTTACATGAGCTACAATCTACTTACATTTTATAGGTAACTAACCCTGCGCGGAAATGGGTGCACAAGTTTGTGTGACACAGTTTACGAAGCTCGATGTACAATGGCTCTTACTATTTCCATTAGAAGACTTAAAGGATATAAAGACCTAATCAACTCACTTCTATTCGTCTTTTTAATAAATGTCATCACTAACAAATTATAAGTCTTCTTATTAGGCATATTATTTCAGAGTGTTCGTAACAGTTCGCCATGAGGTTAATGTAATGTCACAAGCAAAGTCATGCACTTTACTTCAACATCTACGTAAGTTAGGCAACCTCCAAAGTATAACTCTTGCATTATGTTATTAACTGAAATAACATGTTGTGTTAGACCATCTCCAGGTATTAAACGCATGTTGACTAACTGTACATACATGCTGCCAATTCGTCTCTTCCATGTCTCACATCGAATAAGCTTAGGTGTTTGCTTAATAATAGGCATTTTTCTGAAAAACAAATTTTCAGAAATCAAAAGAGTGCAAAAAATAAACAAATTATTTTGTCTAACACATAGCGAACTAATACTCATATTATGGAAATAATTTAATTCTTTTAGCAATTTATTGAACTATTCAAATTATGCTATTAATTTCTAATTAATTTGAAACTTATTTCTAATATTCAAATATGAATAATTCAAATAGAATTAGAAACTTATTTCTAATTTAAAGTATAATTGAACTAATCAATTTATTTTGGTTTAATTAGAAACTAATTTCTAATGAAACCCCATTTTTAATTTTAACTAAACAAATTAGATTTCTTGTAAAAAAATTCTAATATTTTATATTAATTAGAAACTAATTTAAATAACTTAATTAGTTTAGGAAAATTAGAAAACTTATTTCTAATTTATGTTACATTTAATGTAAATCATATATCAAAAAATCTATTTAATAAGACTTTTGTCTTATTATACTTATATGTATAACAATATATACATTTGTGTTGACTTATTTAGATGACTTCCTTTTGTTGTAAACTTTTGAGCCACGTGCTTTTTGGGTTATACAAGGGGAATAAGTCTTCTTCTCTGCGTTTCGTTTCTAGGTTTTTTGTTATTTATTTATTTACTTATAAACATTTCTATCTTCCATGTTTTACAACCTATCAACCTTCGACACTCTTAACCGTCCACACCGGAGAAGTCATCAGCCTTGGACCATAAACTCAAATGTTTATTGGTCACATCAAGGCTACAATACATATGTGAGGCTTGAAACCAGAAGAGTAAAGAGAATACAGATACACAGATGCAATATACAGACACAAAGGGATTTTAATCAAACAATTTCTCAGAAACCATATAAAAACTTGGTAAATAAGAATAGTCGCGAATGGCTTCGGAAAACAATGTATCATATTCAAAAAAATCATCAATACCGAAATAGTCATCTTATCAAACTTATGCATATAACATAAACAAATATTTAACCATGGCTCTTATACCAATGTTAGAGTTAACAGATCGAAACATAGCCACAACGATTATGTTAAACACAGGATCAATTTTATATGCATAGAAAACAAAAAACACATACTTGGTTGATCATTGTAGTTTCATCGGTTAAAGAAATTTCTATTTCCAGTTTTTACTGCAGAGAGCTCCTTCTCCTTATTTGTAAACTTGAGAGAAGATAGAAAACCAGCATTCAAAAAACCAATACATGCAGAGACAGAGTTTTATATCTCAAACGTTGCCTTCATCTATTTCTATATATAACTACCTTTAGTAGTTATTCAGGAATGATGACTATTATATTCATCATGGGTGTATATAAGTCATCAGACACAATCAATTTGTAGTTGGTATTATCGGGAGGCCTTTGGACCATCCTTGGACATTACCTTACCGTTCAATCTTGGACGCCATAGCTCAGTGGTGAGGAGCACATTATACGAAATGTTATTGCCTGGGTAAGGCTTCCAGGAAGCCCCCTAAAGTGTTATCATAAAGGCATTCTTTAAAAGATTGGCATGTTTCTTGGGCATGTCTTAAAGATCAATTAATCTACTAAAAATGCATCCAGGGAAAAATATGCAAGAATGGTCATTGAAATTGTCCTTAGTAAACCTTTAGTGCTGCAAATAATGGTGGATGAAATTTGTATTCAAGCGGAGTATGAAGGTTTACCTACCATACATTTTATGTGTGGGAAATATGGACATGTATCCAATGTTTACACAGAGACCACGCAACAGGAGGAGATGTCGAGCCATTTGCAGACGATTTCTACAAAGCGTATTAGAGCAAATGATAGGGAAGCACAGTAGAAGGAGATGGCCGAACTGGTAAAACCAAGCTATGGCCCGTGGATGATTGCTTCGAAGAGGGGCCGCAACTAGGCAAGGTCAGACTCGGGCAATAGGGACTGTTTTGAGGTGACAACAAATCCTGACAACTCCTCTGTCAACCAGGCCAGGTTTCTAAATCTTAGCATTTATTAGTATCATAACCTGCTTGTGGGTTGCTTCATTATTCTATTAGAGGATATATCTAGGGTCGCTTTTTCCCGACTAGTAGCTTAAGTTGTTATTTTTCTTTGTAGAAAAATAACTACTTATGCTCGTAGAAATATTCCTCGGAAGCATTACCCACAAACTCCTCAAGCTCCCAGTCTACAGGAATATCCCTCAGGAAGTAGTCACTCTGGTCTTACACAAATTTCAACACATGTGCATATTGTTTTAGGCAAAAAGTCCGCAATTGCCCAAGCAATCCTAAACAAAAAAATCCAAGTCTTTAATAAACTCCCATAAACATTTAGTGTTCACCTTACCACCATTAACACCTCAGACCTTAACTCAACTTTTTTGTGATCACCTAAGTTCTAGTAAGTGACTTAATAACCACTCAAACACTGCTATACGGAGTGGCATTGACATGGACATTGTTCCCCATATTGTTATTCACCTCCTCAAAGACATTGTTTGGAATAACAAGGTATAGACCATAGGGACTTTGAGAATGAGAACATGGTGGAAGAAAGGGAATTTGTTGGTAATATGGAGGATAGTGAATTTATGGAGTTTGAACACGAAAATAAGGAGACTCTAGATATGGAGTCTTAAATCTTATTGTTATATTATGGAGTTTAAATGTATTACGTGGAATTTCCAAGGGGTGGTATCCCCAAATTTGAAAAATGTATTACCCGAAATTTGTTGCCTTATTGGAACCCTCAGGTCTCAGGAGCAAAAGTAGATGAAGTCATTCGTCGTAGTGGATTTACAAATCACACCGCATCGAAGCTATTGGTTTCACCAGCGGTATATGGATCCTCTGGCAATACCATTTGAACATTCAATTACTAGAAAAAAATTTTATAGTATATTCATATGTTGGTGGGGAAGGTGCGGCAAAGTTTCCATCACACAGTAGTTCATGCTAGTCTAAATTCTCAAGTTTGTAGAAGTATTTGCCCAAATCTTCTAAGAATAGGACTTCAAATTAATAATCTGTGGTTGATCAATGGATATTTTAATTGCATTTTGTATGCATTGAAGAAAACAGGGGGTTCATTGAGGAGGGGAGCTTGATGGAACCTTCAGGAATGGTTTTTTAATGCATCAATGATCGATCTTAGTTTTCAAGGTCAAAGTTTACCTGGACACGGGGTATGGTGCATGATAGACTGGATAGAGTAGTAAGCAATTTATCTTTTATGAAGCAGTTTTCAAACATTGAGGTGATACATTTACGGAGAGTGACCATTGTCCCATTCTCACATGCACGGAGGACACCATGAAACAACGTAATCCTACAAGGATGTTCCAATTTCTAGCACCATGGTTAATGGACCAGAGTTTCAGGAGCCTTCTCAACAATGTTTGGTTAGTACTTGGAGATTTTTTCACCAATATGAATTCTTTTGTTGAAGAAGTCTCAAGACGGAATGTACACACCTTTGGCAATATGTTTACAAGAAAAGCAAGAATAATGTAGTGGCTAGGAGGTGTCCAACGAGCTTTGGCCATGCATAAGATGTCGGACTTGGTTCAGATAGAAGAAGATTTGAATAAGGATCTGGACATTATACTAGTATGGGAAGAAGTCTATTGGCAACAAAAGATTGGCTAGCAAATGGAGATAGAAATGCCCCCTATTTTCATCGTACGGTGCTTTAGCGAAAAAGAACCAGTAGATTGAATTTTCTTAAGGATGGTTTAGGACATATATTAAAAGAACCGGATATGCACCAACACATCGTAGATTATTTTGTTGATCTATACACATGCAATCAAACCACTTTTAATTCAGAAAATAGAGTCATGTAGTTTCCTTCCATTGATACGCAGGTGTTGGAAGGGATGGTAGAGAGAGTGGAAGAGGAGGAAATCAAGAGGACCATATATAACATGAAGTCGATGAAAGCCCCCGGACTAGAAGACCTAAGCCCTATTTTCTTTCAACAGTATTGGAGTGTGGTAGGCTCAACGATCTGTCAGGTAGTGCGGGAAACCTTTAACACTCAAAAACTTCCAAGTCAGTTAAACGAAACTCTTTTGGTGCTTATCCTGAAGTAGCTTGCAAATACTATCCAATTATTTCGCCCCATTAGTCTCTGCAACGTGTTGTACAAAACAATCTCAAAGGTTATTGTTAATAGATTAAAAGAGCATCCTTCCATCACTTATTGGTCCAACACAAACAAGCTTTGTGCCTCGAAGACAAATTACGGACAACATAATTCTTGCTCAGGAAGTAATCCATATTATATGACGTACCTCTGAGAGAAAAGGTTACAAGGTCAATCTAGAGAAAGCATACAACATGCTATCGTGGGAATTTATCCATGATACATTACAACAAATGAGGATTCCAGTAGTTAACTAAACTAATTATAAAGTGTTTGAAATCGTCCAACATAAGAATCTTAATTAATAGGGAAGCATTTGAACCTTTTGTTCTGCTGACAAGTATATGGCAGGGTGATCCATTGTCACCCTACTTTTTTTTCTTATGTATAGAGCGCCTTGCTCACCAAATAGGACAGGTTATGGAACACGATCGTTGGTCTCCTTTCTGATTTAATCGACAGAGCCCTCTTATTTCCTATCTATTTTTTGCGGACGATCTCTTTTTGTTTGTGGAAACCACATAAGAACAAGTTACATTTGTAAAGAAAGTGGTGGAAGATTTTTGTTCCCAATAGGGCATAAAGTTAACAGAGCAAAAACATTTATCTACTTCTCACTTAATATAGGAAAATAGCTCAAAACAAACTTGACCAATCAACTAGGTTTCCAAGACATTAACGATCTAGGATGGTAATTGGGTATACCGATTCTTCACAGTAGGGTCACAAAGAAATGAAGGCATATTAGAGAAAGTGCAAAAGACACTCTTGAGTTGGTCTACAAACAATCTGTCGTTAGCAAGCCGAGTCATATTAGCAAAGACAATGTTACAAAGTCTTCCTTTCTTTGTAATGCAAACAACAAAGTTGCCATATTATATCTGCGACAAGATAGAGCAACAGGCTCGACATTTTATATGGGTTTATGCTCAACCAATCAGAAGATGCACTTAGTGGTCTGGGGGGATATATGTCGCAGAAGAGAAAATTGAGGATTGGGCATTCGGAATATCCATGTAATGAAAGGAGATTTTATCATGAAAGCTGGTTGGCAATTGATTTATTACCCTGATAAATTGTGGGTTAAAGCGATACGAGCAAAGTATGGAGTTAAGGAAGTAATGTTGACCAAGATTAAGAAAAGAGGGTCCCCTTTTTGGAAAGCAATTAGCGATATAAGGGAGAACATGTATGATGAATTGGATTGGATGTTGGGCAATGGCAACCTGACCCGGTTATGGTTGGACAAATGGTTGACAAATGAACATCCGCTAGTGACATAAGCAATGGGTGCTATTTTAGAGGACATGTTTTCTGAATAGGTATGTGCATTTGTACATTTGGATGGAAGCTGAAATTGGAGCATGTTCTCTTTGCGACTTCCAACTAGTGTCCTCCTAAACCTCAAGTCAGGGCCACATTTGTTGTTAAGAAATGATGTAGATGAAGTGTTTTCGAAACACTAAGCTAGTGGCATGTTTTCAATTAAATCAACCTGCAAAATTTTAATGGAGGAGGAAGTGCATAGATGGATAATTGAGCAAAAGAACATATGAAGGTGAAAGGGGATGGAAAGGGTTAAATTATTTTTACGGTTAATAGCCAAGGATCGTCTCCCTACAAGATGGGAAATAGCTAGGAGGATTGTAATGCATGATACTCGATGCATACGGTGTAAGGAGGATAGGGAGGCGTTGATTGATGTATTAAGGGATTGTCGATAGGCATAAATGATATAGAATTAGCTATTGCAGATGGAATTTTGGGTTGAGTTTTTCTCACTACCTCTTAACGAATGACTACATCATAGTTTGAAAAAAAAGGGGTATTCGGGAGAGAGGGGATGGGAAATCTTTTTTGGAATTGCAATCTAGAAATTATGGAACTAGAGAAATAAGCATCTCTTTCATATTCAAGATCATATTCCAGCAGTAAAAGTTAAAGACATTTGAACTAGAGTTCATAAGATTAACATAGTTCTTGAGCAAAATTTGTTTAACCAACTATGCCTACAATAGAACAGGGAGAGGAAATGATAGCCTCCAATGCGTGGTTGCCTGAAGATGAACGTAGATGGAGTTGTCAACCCAATCACGGGAGCAGCTACAGTTAGGGGATTGTTGAGGGATCACAATGGAGTCTGGATTAAGGGTTTTGCTGTTAATATGGAGAGGGAATCAACACTTAAAACTAAACTTCTAGGAATTTACCATGGATTGTGGTTTGTATGGTGGCATGGAATAAGAAACGTGGTATTAGAATCCTATTGTGAGATAGTCATTAACATGGTGATACATAGAGAAAATGATGGTGGACATATGCAGGTATTACAAAACATCAAGGAGCTTCTTTACAGGGACTGAAGAGCAAGTATGCAATATGTGCTAAAAGAAGTAAATCAGTATGCAGACTTTATTGTGAAACATGCTCGCAGTATAATGATGGAGTACCACACTATGATATCTCCTCCGATTGGGATGGGAGAGATGTTGATGTCGGATAGTAAGTTTCACCTTAAGGGTGAATATTTTCTAGGTGTTTGCGTCTGATAACCAAAAAAACATTTTATTGAATTAATTTTTTTTTGAAATATTAAAGTTTTGTCTAAAAAATTATATGACATTTTAAAAGTAAAAATAGGCATTAATTAGGTTTCCCTCTACTTAACAAATCAAAAGTTTAACATGCTTTTCTAAAGCAATTAATATAAATTGTCGACTTTCACTATAGCTAGGGATGACAGTGGGCCTACCTAGGCTCGGCCCTGCCCGAATCTAGCCTATCCTAAGGGCTGACCGAACCAGTGCTACCCAGTCCTAGACTAACGAAGCCAAAGGTGGCACGGCTCGAGCCCAGCTAGAATTTTATTTTTTCAAAAAAGGCAACCTGAGCCTGAGCCTAGCCTAAGGCCCCGTAGGGCAAAAAATCAATTCCGAGGCCCAATCAACTAGAGCTCGTTCCATTGACTTTAGGTTGGGCCGGGTCTGGACTAGTTTACCATCTAGAGATATAAGAAATTGAATGAAAAAAAGGGTTAGTAATTCAACTTGTTAAACAAAAGTGAATACTTTTGTTATAGCAGTTCACTACTGGTTAAAATCTTTAAATCTTAAACCTTTCTTAACTTGACTGGTATGAGAAACGGATGACAATAGGCCCGCCTAGGTCTAGCCCGGCACGGCCTAGGACCTGTCAACTTGGATTTGGCCCGAATAGGTCTGCCATCCCGATATGAGATATAAGAAACTGAATGAAAAACAAGGGTTAATAATTTACTTGTTAATCAAAAGTGAATACTTTTTTTTGGAAAGTAAAGTTCAACATATTAAAATGAGTTCAATGTACAAATAGCCAAGAAGAAGATTAACAACCTAACAACAAAAGTGAATACTTCAAAATACATATAATGAAATTACCAATGTTTTTAGAAAATTTTAAACGTAATAAATGATCCAAAATAAGTTTTATATAAAATAACATATAACTTTCTTAGGGCACTTTAATACTTTTTGTTTATTATGATCAAGTGTTGTAACATACTAAAAAAAAATATCAAATTAGTATGAAATTCTAGTCCATAGTTGACCTACTCTAGATTATTAGAATTGGGCAAAAACAAAAAATTTAATATCAAAATGTAATTTTTTTAAAAAGGAAAAAATTTATTAAATTTCCCATTTATTATATTAAAAAATCCTTCAATTATATACTAAAATCTTAATTTAAAAGTCTTTTCATGTTTGATTTTGATTTTTTATAAGAAAAATTGAATTATTATAAGTAAGAATAAAAAATTAATTAAATCTTGAATTCATAATATAAATTGCATTTGAGAATTTCTTTTAAATTTGCTTAATATATTAGAGCATGATTCACAATAATTTATACAAATTTGCAATTTATACATTTGAAATTTTGACTAGAGCATGATCATGCATTCAAGTTATACAACCCATATCTCTCAATTCCAATATTCAAAAATTTCAAAATTCACACCAATTTAAAGCTAAGAGAATAAGCTACAACTTTGGTGAAGACATCCTAGTCTAATTCAACGTACATCAATATATTTTATTCAATAACTATATGACATGATTTCTTTCCTTGGTAATGCTATAGCCTAAGCCAAGACTCAATTTCATGCCAATTTTGAAAGTCTTAGAGATATAATTAAAATTGTACGTCTTCAAGAAAGTTGTATACATATGTCTCTAATTTAATCTGAATTAAGAATCAATCCATTTAAAAATCTACACATCAAGTTATAATTAAAATATCGAAGCATGTTTATAAAAATTCTCCAATTCATAACATTCTAGCACATTTCCTTTCTTTCATTCAATCAATCTTTTTCAAATCAATTCAGATGACTCTAAATTTTTATGAAGAGAAAGAACAATATCTTAGAAATATATTAGTTCAAGTTCCAAGTTATTTGGAGATCTTTAGGTCAAGTATGGACAAAATACCAAAGTTTGTATAGTAAAACCTATTCAATGAAACTACTACAATTAACTCACATCTTATACTTTAAACATCGCCTTCACCAAGCATGAATTCCACTTCAATTGTACTTTATTAATGCCTCAATTACACATCAATTTTTTGTCTAGAACCAATTCCAAAGTCATTCAATAAACATCTCACATTCCTTATCTTTCATACATTAAAACCAAAACAGCATATGCCAAACCAGAATTATTTTTCCAGCACCTAATGTTCAACATCATAACACATATTTTTGGCCAACTTAGTTATCATAAAACGTATATGAATACATGCTATCAAATGTAGAAATCCCTTATCTCTTTAACTTCAAAAAACCAGCTAAATCAAGCTTCCAAATAACTAGCACATATCTAAGTTTAATGTGCAACTTTCAGCATCAATGAGGTAATAATACATAGAATCACAAGACCTATTTCTTAGTGAAATAACTTACAAAGATTTCAAAGGTTGATAATTCAAACTCCAGTAAATGTCCAGAAGTTAAAGAGAAGATGGGAGGTTTCATAGAGAGGAGAAAGCAAAGTGAAAAAAAGAAGAACAAAACAGAAAAGTTTCCAGAAACTTGCTTCATCATCACCTAGGTGTCACTCCCTCCATAAGGCATATGTCTTCTTGCATGTGTCACATATGTCCTACACTTAAACTATCATTTGTCACACTTCCATTAAACCATGTGTCCCTTAATGAATGCTGTCAAATGCTACAATTTAATTAGGTCACTTGTCACTTTATTAACTAGGTCATTTATCAATGTATCAACTATGTCAAATGTCACTAACTCATAGGCTTAATCATTGCAATTTTCATATACCAATTTATCTTGCCACTTAAAAATTTTCCTAATCTAAATATACATTTAAATACCTCAATTCTCTAATGGTATCAATTGATTCCAATTTACTCACGATTCACTTGATCAAAAATTCAAGTCATAAGTTTTTCATATTTTAATCATAGCAAATTCTAACTTCTATTACACATGTACTTTCATAAACATGTATTATTTCAACTAGGATATATTTTGGGGCCTTAGAGAGTTCATGTGTCAACATTGTCAACTCTAGTTACAAATTGTTGTTGCTAAAGTAGAGAGTACCCACGACGACTGTGGTGAAGGGGCACTGACTTCTCCATCCTTAACCTAAAATCTCTAAGTTCGAGTTTTTGGAATAGAGTCGCTTTAAAAATTTGTGAGGGAAAGGGTCCTATCTGATTCGAATTCGGATTAGTCGGTTACTCACGTGACGTCAAATACCGAGTAGTTTAATTAAAAAAGAGTAGAGAGCACAATTTCAAGTAGAAATAATTAGCAGAGCAGGGACACCACGTCACGCCCTCCTCAAAGCAAAAGGACGAATTTAACAAACCTTGCTCCTACTTGCTAAGCCATAATCATTTTGAAACTACCAAAATCCAAACTAAATATGATTACAAGCTGATGAAACAACCTAGAAACTAGTTTTTTCTTTTCGTTCGCTTCTCATGTGAACAGGGGAACCAGATGTCACTGCCCTTGCAGAAAGAAGAGCAATATACGCACTTAACTATTTCTGTATCTTCAATGTATTAATGAAGGTCTTGCCTTCTGCAATGTCATTTTTGGAGAGAAAATCCAGAAAGTCCCTAAAGCTGCTTTCTTTGTATCCCTTTGGGTGTTCATCATCCACAAGTTCTTCTGCAGTCGCCATTTTCTCATCCATACCCAGACTGTGGAGGCTTGCAATGGAAATCCTAGTCCTTTCAGAATTTAGCCTAGCTCTATGTATAACACTTTTGTACAAGCCATTGCTCAGGACCTCAATATGGTCTCCAACGTGGACCTGAAGAGCACCATGAAGCCGAGGGACCAGCCTCCACTTGCCATCTTCCGACCCTGCGACGATTTCAAGGCCTGGGAAGCTCTGAAGCATTATTGTCAGGCAGCTGTAGTCGGAATGAGGCGGCAATCCCAATGCAATTTCGGGATTCGGGCATGGTGGATAGCAATTCAATGCTATGACCTGTGTCCCTTCCTCCATTTTGTTGCTCAAGTATGTTGGACCTAACCCTAGGCTCTCAGTAATGGCTCCCATCAGCAACCCAGCAAGTTTCATCACTTCTGTGCAATAATTTCCCATGTTTTCCCTGAAACATAGTACATTATTAGAAGGAAATCAACGAATCAGTGACCCACCTAGAGAAGTTATGCACATAACTATTCTTGGATGGTTTCACTTATCATTCATTACCTTCAATAAACTAGGTTTGAGCTTAGTAACTAGGGCCCGGGGGTCTTCAGATTGAGCCCTTCATCGCACAGCTAAAAATGAGAAAGAAAGAAATAGAACATTTGTAGGGATTGAAGCTAAGAGACTTATAGTTCAAACCTGTGTAAATGTGAACACATAAAACTGACTAATATGAAGACACAAAACCCTTTGTCTGCTATTCAAGTTAAGACGTCCGCAATAGGCAAATAAGACACAAGCTCTGTATATAACACTTATTGCAGAAAATGCAAGTGTTTTCTTTTCAATTTTGTTACTTTGAAGTACCTATTATGTACTTGACGTACTTGACTTTTCGTTAAGTGATAGATTAAAATCGAATAATTATAAACTAATTATCAAATGGTTATCTAAATATATAGCCATGATAATTATAAACGAGTACATTTTCTACTTCTACCATAAATTTCGTCAGGTATTGAAGGATCAGTAACCTGAAATGAGGTGGACTAGTCGGCCATAAATGAATCCATTTAGAAAGAGGATTAGCATAATGTTTTAGGAAGATCCTCCAGAACTGGACCTTGTCGTCCCCGTCCTTCAGGCTCGTTCCATACCTTATCGGCTTGTGAACATCATTAGACATGAACTTGGTTTTCTCTTGACCTGGTAACTTGAAGAAATCTGATGCTGCGGAGATAGCTCCATCTAGTGTCGATTGACAAATCCCATGATTCACAACCTGTAATATCAATAACAAAGTCGTTACGTCGAAATGTGAGATGGTAGTAGTATGAGAGTTGGTGCTTGGAAGAGACTTGAAATGACAAAAATGAAACGACAATTTGTCATTGCGAGCACTTACTTGAAAGAAACCCATTTGGCGACATGCATCACCTATTTCTTTGATAACTTCAATCCTCTTATGGGAAGGAGTGCCTTGTCTCAACCGACCCAAGTCAATCACCGGTACATTGGCTGTCTCAGGAGACGTACTTGGACGGTCTGGAGATTGAACAGCATAGCACTTGGGAACGTAAGACAGGCCCCTCTCCGGAGCACTACTTCCAATTGGAAATGAGCTTGAACTCTGGGTCTCCTTCCATGTCAATGTAACTGAAATTATTAATCAGAAACAAGCGTCCAAGTCGAGAAGCTTGGAAATAAAAGAAGAGAATGGTTATGTAATGATTGGAAATGCAGGCTCTTTATAAAGGTTTTCCACAGTCTCGGATTTGCAATACATCTGGCGGTGCAAAACTCGCTGACCAAGTCTGCTAGTACTCTGAATGCAGACCAGTGCTTCTGACTTCTGAGCATCTGTTACTGTACAGAAACATGAAGAAAGTTAAATGGAATTGCAAGTGGGGTGATACACGTAAATAGGGAAAGTTATTACCAGATCTTTACATTTGGACTGTGTAAAAAGTCGGTTAAATTTCATTACATAGTTCATTTTAAGCTTACCCGGCAAAATTAATGGTTTTGAAAGTATTACTAGAAAACAAAAAGAACTTTTTTGACTCTTCTGCAATCTACAAATAAGAGCGGACCGTCAGTGCCGTCAGTGGAGAGTCGCAAACAACAGGCTAGACTGCTAGACAACGAAAAGGACTTTCTTCCCCGAAAATATTGTGGGTTGCCCTTGGGAACTTGCATAGCCGGGGGCAGTATTTTTTTTTTGGGCGTATCCCTATTAGGGCCCACTTGCTTAGGGCCTTACTTTATTATGGACTGACTTTTACTGTTTTTTTTTAAATAGGAAACTTTCAATAATTTAATAAACTAACTTACACGATTAACAAACCAAGCATATGTAATAAACAATGATAGATCAAGCTAAGTCTTATCAAGATCAAAAGAAATAGCTGCTCTAGCAAACAGATGAGCAACCTGATTAACAGAACGTCTAACAAAAACAATAACAAAAGAATGAGAACCAATCAACAGTCTCCTACAATCATCAATAATTAAGCTAAATTCTCTGGAGTTCTGACTATATGAATTAACTGCATCAACAATTTCTTTGCAATCCAACTCAATGACAATCTTCAAAAAACTAAAGACTTTAAAAGTCTCAGAACTGATCTCAAAATTACCGCCTCTGCTTCTTTGGGCAATTCATAGCGAAGTTGTAAACCTAAAAAGCCAATCAGAAATTGATTATTAGAGTCACGAACCACTGCTCCATACTCCAAAAAACACTGATCTTGAAAAATCGCTCCATCTACACTACACTTCACCTACCCTTTTGTCGGAGCAACCCACCTAACTACCATACCCCTCTCCCCAATCAAACCACTTTTCCTAGCATTTTCTCTCTCACCTTATTTCCATCTCTTTTTCTGCACCTCACTCCAACTCTCCACTATTTGAATCCCATCCACTACCAATCGACCCAACTCTCTCCTATCAATTGATCGTCAAACAACACCATTCCTCACCGACCAGATCACCCATAAACCCGCTACCTTTCGTTGTGTCTCCTCCTCTATGGCATTATGCAACCACCCTATCATCTAATTGGATAAGGACACACCCTCATCTAACATCACTCTCACAATTCTCCAAGCCTCCTTCTCAAACCTACAATGTAGAAATAAATGAGAAATCTCCTCCCTAAAATTCCCACAAAAATAACACTTGTCCACAATCTTCACTCCCCTGCGAACCAAACGACAAGTAGTCGGAAGACAATCCTTCACAAGACGCCACATGAAAATTTTCACCTTTGGCAGGACATCCAATTTTCATAGATTTTTTCAAGGGAAACACTCATCAAAACTATCCATTGTCCCCTTTAAACTGCGAGCAACAAAGTAAGCCGATTTAACAGAATAATCTTCATTCTTTGAGTAATGCCATTTTTTTTTATCCATCACACCCTCATCAAAAACTACAACAGACAGAATATCTTTGGCATCCTGATCTAAAAAAAGATATTCTACCAGCTTCACATCTCACAACCTACTATCAGGAATCCAAAGATCACAAACACGCATATCTTCTAAGCCAGGAATAATGAGAGATTCAATTAGATGACTCTCTGAACTCTTGATCTACTTATCCTTCCAAATATTAAGAGATCTTCCATCCCCCACTATCCACCTACAATGGACAATGTGTCCCACATCTCCTTTGCAGTGTCACATCCGT
>JANJEY010000006.1:74006456-74027780 GCA_024703695.1 Erythroxylum cataractarum | reverse complement strand
GTTTAATCATTACTGACGGCGCGTGCCCTCTGACAGATTTTCAGAATTTGAAACGAAACGTCTTTGTAATCGTTGTGCAGCTGTCACGTATGTCCTTTCAACTATTGCGCCGTTCCGAATTTCAAATAACCCTAATTCACCTCAACTCAGATTCTGCCACATGTCTGAGTTTGGCTTGGATTTTCTCCATGCGTCGATCGTTGATTGGAACTTCCGTTCGACCGATCTTTTATAAATTTTCAAGATCGACAGACTACAGATTTTCTTCACGCTCGTTTTATTCTTTGGCTTTCCTTCTGCTTTCATTTTCACCCTCTTTCCTACAGTCTCTAGAGTTTTTTTCAACCGTCGTTCAAATTCTCAACCTCAATCACCGACTAGATACGTCCTCTTTCTTCGCTTATTCATCAAAATTTCATCTTTGTAAGCATGTTGTCAACCAGTCCTAGAAGTGGGGTTAGCCCTAAGAATGAAACCGTTGAGAGGGCCTCCCAACTAGCTGGGCCACGTGAAGTAGTGGTGGTGTCGGGGGTAAGAGGTATTGAAGAAGTCTCGACGAGGGAATGGAAGGATGGGCTGGTCGTGGGGGAGCCACCGAGAGACGAATCGACGATGACCGTGGGGGAGCTGAAACGGTCGATTATTAGGAATAATATCCCTATGTCCTGGGGTCCTAGGTTGGCTGGCCACAACGAAATGATTTATAGCAATGAGGGTATTTTGCTATTTCTGACAGCTTATTCTCGGTCGGTAGCATGAAGTTCCCATACGCCCCGATCATTGACGAGGTGTGCGTTGGCTACCATCTGAGACTGGGCCAAATTCCTCCGAATGGATGAAGATTCATCAATGGTTTGGCCTTGTTGTGCCATCAGTTCGGCTGTCCTCCTTTGATTGACATCCTACGTCATTTTTTGAGAATGAACTATAGTTCAAGCTCTGGGGTCGGGATCCCTCAACTGCAATATAGAGATGCCCGATTTTGTCCGGCCGGAATGACTTCAAAAATTACTTCTTGGCGGACGAAGTACTTTTTCGTGAAGCCTCCGGGATCGTCCTTCGAGTCCCAGCCGTGGAGATATCCTCTAGCCGAGCGCTGGAACGATGCATCGAGCTTATCTCTTATTAGGGAGGAGTGAGAGGTAGTCGGTCGCATTAAGGGGCTTGGTCGGTATGACTTCGATCGGCTCATTCTGGGATATCGCAGGGGGGCTTCGGCTGATTCGTTTCTAATCGAACCCCCGCCTCAAATTAGCGGGCTAGGAGAGGAAACTGTCCCCTCTGGTTGACTCATCGTGGTTGAACTATTTGTTGTATTTGTAAGTGTTGGTTTTGAATTCTTAACCTGTTTTTATTGTTGTGCAGCCATGGCAAAGCTCGATGATTTCGTCGGGTCCTCCACCTCTACCAAAGGCCAGCGCAAAGCTGTCAGGCCCTCCTCGAAGGTAAAAAGGCAGGACAAAAAAGGAGAGGCCAGCGCGGAGGTCGCTCAGCCTACAGTCTTCGAGCCGTCTGCAACGCTCACCTTGGTTGTCGCACCTGAGTAGCCAACAACGATGACCCGGCCGGCTGGTGAAGGCCTAGTGGTCATAGAAGAGGAGGAGGAGGAGGTCGAGCCACCTCTCAAGAGGAAGAAGACTGCTCAGGTTATCAACCGACCGCCCTGCATGTCGAGGCGCAGCCATGGTTCCAAGGATCTTGTCTTGGCAACCTTGCCGAGCGATGGTCAATTGGATTTTTTTCCTCTTTGCGAAATTTAATGAAATTTTTTCTTGCCAAGAAATCTGAAAAACCCCTTTATTGACGATGATGGCGTGGGCCGTTAAAATCTGACGAATCAACAGATCAGTCGCTTCCTCAATCTGTTTTCGGGTGAGGGATGTATGCACAAGAGCAGGAGGATTTGCATCTGGAATGTGCTGGAGATTCGGATGCATATTGATCTCAGCATTGTCCTCCAAGGCTACGCTCTGTTCTTCTTGATCTGGGTTTTGAGGTTGTGGTTGATTATTCGGGTATGAAAATTGTGTGTGGGGGTCATGGTGTTTTGGCGGCAGAGTGACAGGTAACTGCAAACCCATCCGTTGTAACGCTAGTGCCGCGACAGTGGCTATATCAGGGTTGGCTGGTGCCGCCTGACTGATCTGCGTGTTTCTGGACGTGGGGCCCTGATGTCGGGCCCCACGGTGGGTGCCAATTGGTTCAGCCTGATTCTGGCGAGGCTGCACGTTGCCGTTTGGATCTATGAACTTGACTGTCTCTAACAAGCATTCATGTAAAACAACACAAGGCACGTCAGGGGTTGGTATCCAGCAGGCCCCTTCGACGCTCAAGTTAGATTTTTGTGAGGGTTTTGGTCACTGTAAAACAGAGAAAATCAAGGTTCTAATCTCGTATCTGTATCGTAACAAAGTTATACCTTATATATGGAATAGGTGCTAGGTTTAGGTCTTTAAGTTTACATGGGAGACTTCCACCTGCGAGTAAGTCGTGGATGCGTGGACTGGAGCCTGGGCTTAGCATAATCAATAAGAACTGGGTCAGTCCTTATTGGGTGAACCGGTCAATCCATGAGTTATTTTGAATGAGTTTGAGCCTAGCACGACCCACTCAATCAAAGTAAATTCTCATAATTGAATCTTTAAATACAAAGTGATTTACAATTACAATAAGACAAGTCATTTCGGATTAGGATTCCAAAATGGTGTCAGGAACCAAAATATCTGTCCGCCTTTGTCTAAATTTATGGCCATAGGAGCTCGTCGAATTTAATGGCAAGCTATGGTCCAAGTTCCAGGATCGTAGTCTTGTATGCTGTCCGGCGGCTGAACTGATCTTGCGGTTCTTAACGCATCAAGGACAGCCAAATTCGTCTGTCACCACTGATCCTCAAGAAAATTATGCACCATAAAGAGAAGAGGAAGACTTAAGTTAGTCAACATGGAGACCATTGTATTCTACGTCAACATTTTGAACACTTGACTCCATTTATTGCATGTGGCTAATACCTATCAACTGTTTTTCCACGGAATTCGGTAATATATTAAACTCAGTCTTTGCATTCTCTGTCCAATACAGTTGCCATGACTCGGAGTTATTTTGGAGAGGAGGCTGAGTTTAATATATTATATTGGTAAATATTTAAATTTGGAGGCAGTTTTATTGTAATTTTTTATTTTTTATTTTTATTTTAGTTTATATAAGAGATGAAAATAATTACATATTAGATAAGACTAAAAGCTAATTTATTTTTAATTAAATAAATTTATTTTCATCTCTTATATAATATTTATTAATAAAATAAATAATTTAAAAGTAACCTTTTTATAAATTAATATTTATTTTAAATCAAATTTTATTTTATTTTACATATTTTGAAGATAATTTAATTTAATTATTTTTATTAATAATTATTAAATTCAATTTATTTAATTTAATTTCTTTAATTTAATTACAGAAATTAAATTAAATTATTCATAATTCATATTAATAATTAATTTTAGTGAATTAAATATAATATTAAATTAAATTATTCATATTTCTTATTAATAATTAAATAATTAAATAATACATATTTAGTTGATAGTATATCAGATTATGAAAATAAACAAAAATAATAACCAAAATATATTTTCTATAATTTTTATCATTTTTAAAAATAGGAAGAAAGCAAAATCAAATATGTAAACCAAAAGACTTAAACAAACATTTTTTTATTAAATTTATAAACAAAAATAAAAATATACAATCAGGCAAACCCTAAACCTTTTTTTTTATAAAATCTTCGACCATTATCCTTTGAATATATCTGACAAAATAATCTATTAATTATGTGATCAAAATAAATTATTTGATAAAATAATATTTAAAATTAAATAATAAAATTAATTTATTCGAAGTTTGTAAGTGTAACATATCTTTATTTCAAACATGTCATTTTCTAATTGGTAGACAATAATGCTCCTGCAATGATTCAAATTTGAAAAATTTAAATTAGAAGTGGCGTGGTGATCTTTTTGTGTTATTTTTAGATTATTTCTGTTGTGATTATGATGTTTTTATAATGTTTCATTAAATCTCATCCACACATTTATGTAAAAATATATGATGAGCATTTGATGTGTGTTTTTTCTTCTGTTTGTTTCAAATCTTTTCAAAGTTTCTTTTTAATCTTTGAAACGTGTAATAAAGACAAATGCTCACTTTTTTTCTCTATGTTTGAATTTCTAGCAACATCAGTTTACTAGATCATCATCAATACGCAATTTATACTTCGAATTCAATGCCATGCACTAAACATTATTTATCTTTTTAGAATTGGCATATATATTGTAAAAAATAAATTTTAGTTTAATTATGATAGATCAAGTTAATAATAGAAATTTATAATTATTAATTTAAATACCCATCAAATTAGTTTTTAAATTAATTTGTTGGAGGAAGACGTATTCTTTTTGTTGGTCTTTGCAAGACTTGAACTCAAATTTAGGCACTCATGGTGCCAAATATCAACAAAGACAAATGGCATTATTATATATATACGTATGCTTCATCCATAAATAATAAGTGGCAGAACACCCACGCATTCGATACACAGCTAGATCTGGCTTTATCTGTTACTGTGTTCACAGAATTAAATTGTAAACCCACGTGGTGCGACTTTTTGGCTAACTTACATAGTCAATTCCTTTTCATATCTGCAACTTGCTGCCTTGCGTTTGTTTATATAATACGTACAGCTAATAGATACAATCATGGCTCACCAAATGCTTACAACTTAATGGCGTTAACTAGCAGTGATTAATGTTTTATACATCAAAATAAAAATAGAAAAATTTTAATTATTTAAAATAAATATCGTTTATGATTTTTTTATGCATATTTATAAATTTATTTTTAAAATTATCCTTTAATTTCTCTCACATCCTAATTATATAAATTATATTTTCAAAGTAATTTAACATACAATTAATAAGGGTATATCAAACATTTCACTAACTTTTTTAATAAATATGTATCTTTATAAAATGACACTTATTTTAAATAAGAAAGAGTATTATAAACTGCAAAGCTTACAAAATCAACCACTAGCATCAAGTGTTCCGTTCCCAGTGATGATTATTACACTAAAAAGTTTAGGATTATCAATTTTTATTATTAAAATAAATATTTTTAATATAATTTTTCTTTCACAAAAATGATACTCTTAATTAAATGAAAATTCATGCTGTTGGGTATTTTTAATTTTGTTTATTTTAAATTTGATAAGTAATTAAAAGTAAGGTTGCGTACTGATTAGTAAGATTTTTATTTAAATTTGATAATAAAATATTTCCGCTGCATTTTTTCAATAAAAATTTAAAAATTATATTATTTTAAATAATTTAAAGCTGGATTCAAAGTCAAATTTAAACTTAAATTAATAGTTAAAAACTTTGGCCAACTTTACATGTTCTCGAATTGTCTGTAAAGAACTGTGGACTGAACTGAACTGATCTCTTTTAAAGCCATTGCTAATATTATTTATGTGACATATTAAAATAATCGAACAGGAGTGATGTTAGAAAACGACGTCATAGCGAAACAATATCAGCCACGTGAACAAAATCTTGTCGAGTAATTCTAATTTCCCACTCGTGGAATTGAATTCAAGAGGAGAAAACAAACCACACTAGCGATTTGAGTAACGACAAAATCGATAAAGAATATTCAATAATTATCAGTCATCATCACGGCTCAAATCACCCTGTTTTAACTTCGTTCTATGCTAAAAACGATGTAGTTTTGAATTAAAAAGACGATGTTGTGTTGCGAAGCAGGACCTTGTGCCAGTCATCATACACTATAAAAGAACGTGCACCTCTCTCCCTCTGTGTATCCCACCTCCGTGTTTCTTCTTCCATTCGATCCTTATCCCTTTTCCAATTACTCGCCGGAAAATTCTTGCAACTCGCCGGAAAATCTCAGGAATTCTCTTTTCCTTCCTGGAAAACCAAACCTAACTGTTCCTTTTCCTTATTTTTCGCGAAAAATGGAACAAGGTACCGGTTTCTCCAATCATATGTACCATCGAAGTTCAGGTTTCAGTAGTCTTGTCCCTTGCTTAACTGACACGTGGGGAGATTTGCCGTTAAAGGTAGACGATTCCGAGGACATGGTCATATACAACTACCTTCATGACGCCGTTAGTTCTGGGTGGTCTCCGGTAGATATGGCGGCCACTACGGTTAAACTGGAGCCGACACACGAGGAGGAGACGAGCATAGTTTCAGACGCTGTGATAAATAAAGCAGTGTTTGACTGTACGTATTTGGCGAGTGAAAGTGGTGGTTTTAATAAGAAAGCTTCGAGAGGAGCGCATTTCAGAGGCGTGAGACGGCGGCCCTGGGGCAAGTTCGCGGCGGAGATACGTGATCCTGCGAGAAACGGCGCCAGAGTTTGGCTTGGGACATACGAGACGGCGGAGGAAGCTGCGTTGGCTTACGATAAAGCCGCTTATAGGATGCGTGGATCAAAGGCTTTGCTTAATTTTCCACATAAGATTGGGACCGACGAGCCGGAGCCGGTGAGAGTCACGTCGAAACGGAAGGACTCGACGACCCCGGTGTCGTCGAGTGGCTCGACTAAGAGACGGAAAAGTTTGGTTGCTGATGACGTGGAGGAGAGTGAGGGTTCATGTGTTTCAAGCGTGACCCAATATGAGGGTAATTCCAGTTGGCGACCATTCATTGGGTGTATAAGTTAAAGTTTTCTTTTAATGGGAAAGTAGTTTAATGTTGTATTTTCATGTTTGGTCGTGGAGTTACAATCAGTAAAGCAATAAATAGTATCAACTCATACCCATGACATGTTACTATTTCTTTGTTGTAACCCTTATTTTGACGGAGGAGAGTAAGTTTTAGAGTGAAGTTGTAATTTATGATAAATTAAAAGTAGTTTTTTTTTTGTAAAAGCATAAAAATAATTACTTATATTACGACTTTTCTAGACTAAGCAACTTTTGACCTTTATTTTGACTAAGCAACTTATTAAATGATCATTTTAGCTATTTTGTGAGGTTAATTTAATTGGATTTATATATTTAATAATTTACTCCTTTAAATGAAAGTTTTTTGGACTTGAAAATTATACGGGCTTGTGCTAAATAATAGGAAAGTGATAGGATTTGAACTCACGATCATTTGATCACAAAGGCTCTGATATTATGTTAAATAACCGTTTCACTACAATAGTTTAAGTTATTATATGAGATCAATTTAATTAGTTTTATATATTTACTAACCGTATCTTTTTTTTTTGCTGTATGAATCTTAGTGAGAAAAATGACGAAACGATATTTACACCCATAATTGTATCCCTTTTCATAAGAGTATAACAAAAACCGACCCTTCAATCCAAACTTTAGTTTAAATAAGTTTAATTTTAAAATTTTGATTTGTTCATTGACCTATTTAAATTATATAATTAATTTTTTAAATGAATATAATTTATAATTTTTGTTATTAAACTTAGTCTAAGAAGTTTGATGCAATTCACAATTGTTTGGGGAAAAACGTCTAACAAATTGTATTAAAATTGCAATAAAAAATGATTAAAAAAATAAATCGGTATATTCAGTTTAATTGGAGTAAATCAATTTTTTAGTTCAATTTATTTTAATAATTTTTATTATTAAAAAGTAGTTAATTAATTAATAGGTTTTATAAATTAATCAAATTTTATTAATTCAAATAAATTAGTTACTTTTTATTTAATATTTTTTCTTTAATTTAATTTCAACCTTATCTAGATATTCTCCTTTTTAACCATACTTAAATTTTTTAATTTAATTTAATTTTTATTATATATTAATTTTATGAAGATGTAATACCTGATTTAACCTCTTATTTTAACTATTTAATTTTTAGAACATTGAAAATAAACAAATCCGGTCAGATCACGTAGTTTTCTTGATAACCTTTTTCAGATTTTTCTTGGACAGGTGAGGCCAATTCTGATGAACAAACTGACCCAGGTGTGAACTGTTAGTAAATTAATGTAAAATATAATAAAGATGTTGAAAAGAGAGTCCTGATTTCCCCAGATCAAGTGCATGAATCGGTGTACATATATATACAAAGATATGGAATGAGAATAAAGTATCTAAAGCAAGTCTAGATTGCAATCATTTCACACGGAAGGAGAGGAGTTGTTTACTTGCTTTTCAATCACTTTGCAGGATTTTGGCACTTGCCAGCTTCGTAATTGAAGACTTGCAAGTTAAAAAGAGGTGTTGCCAAAGTCAATTTATTTAAAATCTTTTGTGATTAGTCAATAAAAAGGAATTAATCAAAGATCAGGCCATGAACTTTGTCTTGGCTTACGTAAATCTCTGGATTACCATAGATTATTAATGTGTATTTTGGATTGACTTCATGGTCATTTTCAAAAGATTAACCCATAGGGTCAAGTGTTTTGTGTTAGGACGGTAAGAATTTTCGATTAAGGTTACTTACCATCTTTAAAATTCTTCCAAGAAACTATAGGATATAGCCTCATTTGAAGGTTAGGTCGTAATCATGATTGTTGAGGTGACAATTTATAACGTGCTGAATTAATTATTCTCTTTTTGTGTCGTGTGAACTAGAGAATCTAGTAAGTAAATGCGTTCATATTATCTTGCTTATTATCTTTACAAGACAGAATTTAAAATTATTACATTTTGACTGTGTTTATGAATAAATCAGTTTATAAATATATATTATTTTAATGAGCGGTTTAAAATTAAATTGATTTAGTTAAGATTAAATTGCTTTAAATTCTTAATAAATTTGAAAAAATGTTTCTCTCAATGTTTGAAATTTGTTTTCAAATGATTATTTTTATTAAAAATATTTTAAAATTAGTTTAATTTTTCAAAGTGTTAAATTATTAAATTAAATTAGTTATCAAATCAATAATTAAAATCAAGCACAAGTTTTGAATGATTTTCTGTCATAGTTTATTTACGTTAGAAATAATTAATATAATGAGGTTATATTTTTCAAAAATTATAATGAAGTTATATTATTTTTATAAGACTTAAATTTTTGAAATTTCAAATCCCTCAAATGGATATTAATTACCTGTTAAGAATGTGTTAGTTGTCTTTTATTATTTAAGAATAAAATTTGTTTATTGTAAGACTTGTTAAGTAACTTAAGAATCTTTTAAGCTAAATATGTTTTATCATAAATTAAAGGGTTTACTTAACCAAATTATGATTTAGATGAGTGAATTATGATAATATGAATTTATGATAACTAAATTCATGATATTGAACAAGTTATATAAGTGATGTTGGCTAGTATGTCTTTAGTGTTTGATACTCATATTTTTTTTACGTTCACAAATAATTGTTCTATATATGGTTACGTATATTTAATGAAACAAAAATTAGAATTAGTTAAAAAATTCAATAATTTAGACTTGTGATTGAAAAACAAACTGGTAAAAGGATTAAGATACTTAGATATAATCAAAGTAGTGAGTAATTAGACCATAAGTTTTTTGGTTACTTCAAAGAAAATGAAGTTATCTTATAATGGACTCCTTCTGGAATTCCATAATATAACGGGGTGTCTAAGAGAAGAACTGTACACTATTAGATATGGTAGGTTATGTGATGAGTCATACAATCCTTATTATCTCCTTTCAGGAATGTGCCCTTAAAATTATTGTTTACTTTTTGAACAGAGTTCCATCAAAACAAGTTGATAACACACCTTATAACATATGAAATGGCACTATACTAGACTTGTCATAGCTAAAGACTTAAAGATGTGATACCTATGTGATGCGTGCAACATCTGATAAGCTTCAAGTTAAGTAAGATAAATGCAAATTTGTGGGATATTTAAAAGAGAGTATTGGATATCAATTTTTCCATTCTCTTAAACAAAAGTTGTTTGTATTAAGACATGCTACGTTCCTAGAAAGATAAATTATTCTAAAGAAAATTGGTGCTAGTAAGTAAGAACTTTGAGAAGTTCAAAAACTACAGGTTTACATTCAAATGGAACAACCTTAAATTGATATATATGAAGTATAACCAAAGGTTCAAAAGATATGTAATCTACAATGCGGTAGTAGGATACGTCGTCCCTCATTAAATTAGATCTACATATTAAAAAGGGGGAAGATAATGTATAACTCACAGATGGTGAGACTACTACTTTTTAAAAAGCAATGTCTGATGTTAATTCTTTATAATGAAATAAAGCCATAAGATTTGAAATGGAATTCAAATATGCTAACCAAACATTTACTTTAATGGATTCTCTTGATGGTATTGTACCGATTGTTGTAAAAATCAAACCAATGCGATCAGTTTAATCATAAAAACCTTGAACTGGTTAACTTTCCAGTTTGATTTAGTTTAATAATTTTGTTGTTAAAAATCAACCAGTTTATTAATTAATCAACTATTTTTCATAAACTAATCAATTTTTATAAACCAAAATAAACCAATTGATTTTTATTTAATATTATACTTTTTCAATTAGCATTGATTTTAAAAGGAAAAATTTTTATTCATTTTTCTATTTATTTAATCTTTAATTAGTTTTATAATGGTTTAATATTGGTTGAATCTTTTAAACTTTAGACCTCTTGTCTTACTGGTTTAACTTTTGGTCTAGTTTTGAAAATAATGATTGTACCTATAAGATGCAAGTGGGTAAGAAAATTTGATATGGATGGTAATTTACACAAGTACAAAGTAATGCTAGTGGCTAAATGTTACAAACACAAATACGGAGTTGATTTGGAATGAAACCATTTTGCCAACAATTATGCTTAAATTTATAAAGATCTTATTAGCTATAATAATGTATCATGATTAAGAAATTTGGTAATGATGTTAAAACAATATTTATTAATAGGAATTTTCTCGAGGATGTGTATATGACACAATTTAAGGATTTTGAATCCAAGAGATTTCCTGATTAAGAATGCAAGTTGAAAAAGTCTATTTATAGACTAAAGCAAGCATCACGAAATTGAAACATCCATTATGATAAGACAATAAAAAAAATCTAATTTTATAAAAATACATAGATGAACTATGTGTTTATAAGAAGGTTAGTAGGAGTACAATCACTTTTTAGGATTATATAAGGATGGCATATTGTTGATTGAAAATGACATAACAATGCTCCAATATGCAAATATTTGATTGTCTAAGAACTTCTTCATGAAAGATATTGTATAAACATCCTTATGTTAGGAATAAAGATCTATAAAAATAGATCAAATAGGTTGCTTGGATTATCCCGATCTAAGGATGTAGATAAATATGTTTAATATGGAGAATTCCATGAGAGGATTCTTATTCATGTCACATAGGATTAGTCTCTCTTAGAGTATGTGTCTTATCTTAAGACGCAAGAAGAGAGATATAAAATGAATTGTGTTTTATATGCTTTGACAATGAGATAAATCATGTTTGAGATGCTATGTAACAGATGTCTCTTATGTTTTAAGTATAATGAGCTAGTTTCAAGTCAATCTTGAAAATGATCATTAGATAATTGTAAAAAAACATTTTAAAATACTTGAGAAGAACTAAAGATGTTTTATTGGTCTATAAAATAGTTGAACTGAGAGCTTAAGGTATTAAAATTTTAGTTTTCAGTCCAATCCAGGTAATAGCAGATCATAGCTAAAGTATATCTTCTCTCTGAATGGTGGTAAGATAAGTTGGAAAGAGTCCCAAATAACTATTCATTGTACATTCTATTACTAAGGTAACGTACATTTCGATCACAGAGGTGGAAAAGGAAGCAATTTGGATAAAAAATTTCATTACTGAATTTGGAATAATTCCTAACATTTTTAACCCAATAGTATTGTACTATGATAATAACGATGCCATTATATAGTTGAAGAAATTAAGATTTCATCAACAATTCAAACTTATACTCACAAAGTTTTACTTGATTAGGAAGATAATAGATCGGAAAGATATAACATTAAGGTTCCACTAAAGAAAATCTTACAAATCCTCTTACTAAACAATTGTCTCAAGAAAGATACGATTGACTTATGATAGATATAGAATTAGATATATAGGTGATTGATTTTAGTGCAAGCGAGAGCTTATTAGTTTATGCCCTTTCAGTCAATCATGCATCATAATCATATATGGATAAGTTAAGTCAAACTACTTTGACATTCTTAACATTTGGGTGATAATGATATGTTGTTGTATGCTAATTTTGATATATAATTAAAATATTTAATTGGAGAGTAAAACATTAACTAAAAAGAGTTTTTATTTGTCTAATTCTTGTTATAAGTTAGAATTATAATTTATAATCATTTTTAATATATTAAGAACTTAATGGGTTACACTAAAGAATAATTAAAAATAGAAAGTTTAATTTAAATTAAATTAGACTTAATTATGAAATTTTAAAAATTTTATGAATCAAATAGGAGATATTTGATTTTATTAAAATTTAATTAAATTATATTAGAGTTTTAATTTAAGTGTAATTAGGAAATTTAATTTTAAGAAGAAATATAGGAAATTTAATTTAAAGAAGAAATAGGCCCTGATGCTTATATATATATATAAATAGGAAATAAACATAAAAGAGCTAAAATTCTTGCTTATTCTTTTCAAATATTGAGATATTTGTCTATCTTCTATAAATAATATTAGAGGTTGGATGTTAGGATAGTTTGCACATAACACCTCGTGAAATTGTAGCTCTAGCATATTGGGATTCGGCGAAGAACTTGTTTTTTTTTTTTTTTTTCTGTGATTAGTTCACAGTTTATCTCCCAACAAAATTTCCTTTTGTCTGCCCTTTGTGCAAGTTAATTTCAAAAACTTGTGACATAATGAAACTTTGTAGCTCTAACATATTCATATTTTTGACACATTTTGTGTAGAAATTTAGATTTATATTTTAAAAAATCTACTATCATTATTAATTTAATTTTTTCAATTCAATTTAATTTTTAATAATTTTATCCTCACATTTGATAATATTAATTATTTATTAGTCAAATTCAAAACATCAATTATATGCACATATTATAACCAAAGTTCAAAAGAAAGAATTCAAAAATTTTTGAAAACTATAAAAATTTCTAAAATTTTAAAAATTATGAAGTTATTTTTAAGTGTTTTAAATTACAAGAGGTATTTATTTCTTTTAATCTAAAAAAGAGTTAAAGATAAATAAACAAATAAAAAATGATTTGTACGCACAATAATGTATAAAAGGCCTATGTGAATAGTTGAAGGAAAATAAAAGAACTTGAACTCCCAATATTATAGAAACCAGGACCGAGATATTAGAGATGTTAATGGATCAGGTCGATCCGGGGTTGCTCCTGGCCCGACCCTGCCCGACCCTTGGGCTACTGTGACTTGTGGCTCAACCCGACTACGAGCCAACCCGGCCAATATATATACGACTTCAGATTTTTAAATAATCATAGATATGTTGTAATTATTTGAATTTATTTATTTTTTACTTTGTTTGTATGCATGTGAGATATATAGCAATATAAAAAACTAGACCGGATGCTGAATTGACTAGACAAAAAGTTTAAAATTTAGAAGGTTAAATCGGTATTAAACTATCGTAAAAGCAGCTAAATATTAAATAGAATTAAAGAACTTGAAATATGATTAAAAAAATCGTCCTTATCTATCTAATAATTTCAAGTTTAATTAACAATATTAAATAAACATTAATTTTATTAATTAAAAAAATTGATTAATTTTAATAACAAAAATTATTAAAATAAAATTAACCGAAAAGTTGAAAACTAAACATAAAATTTTAAGATAACACATATTAAACATAATCCTGAATTTGTAACTTTTATTATACGTACATAAATCTCATCATTGATCATGTTCCTTAATTCATAATACCTAAGTAGTGAAAATTAAGCGTTTGAATGTGAACATATACGAAGCTGGAATGTCGGGTTGCTTGAATTATTAAGTGGTCCATTCCAATTTCTAAGAGACGAACCCATGACTTGCTTAGTGCTTGACTTCCACTAGCAGCCACCAAGCCTATAGACCAACGTAACTCAAGAAGCAACAATTTCAACAGAAGGCCCCCGAGTTTAGTTCTACCTAAAACGTTTTTGTTCTTACCAGGACAATGAGAAGTCTAAGGACCAGTTGACTTGGGTTGTGGACTGCCTCTTGTTTCCACAACCAAAAGCCCAATTTTCAAAACATTATTGCAAAATTTAAATTGATCAAAACTCGAACGAAATTAAAATATAAATTCCTAAGTTTTTAATTTAGAAGATCTAATTTTAAAAAGTTAAAAATTTTAATGACTCAGACTTAATTGGATTTTGAAAGGCTTTAATCCAACTTATTGTTAATAACAATGATTGAAAAACTCAACTGATTCATCTAATTTAATAGTAAAAATTTTAATTTTTTATTTCAATTTATTTTAATGAATTTTGTTGCTATCAATTTATTAACTATGTAATTAATTTTTATAAATTAATATTTTTTTAAATTAAAATTAAAATTAACAAATTTTAAATTAAATTTTAAATTTTTAGAAATTTAAAAACAATCTCATTAACTATATTTTAAAATTTTAAATTTTGATTTAACTTTTAATCAATTTTATAATAGTTTAATATTAGTTTAACTTTTTAAATTTTATTAATTTAACTTTCCATCTTGGTCGGGTCGGTTACATTAGGCCCAGGCTCAGTCTGCGATCTACGGCTCATTAACGAGTGAGAGACTCCCATGTATACGTAAATACCTAAACTTAGCTATTGCTTCATATATAAGGTACAATTATACCATAACGAAGGTACGCATAATCATAACCCTAGTTTTCTCTGCTTACAGCAATCCCATTATCACCAGAAGATTGACTTAAGCGTCGGAGGGACCTATCGGGAAACAACCCCCGACGTGCCTTCTTTGTTTTGCAGGATCTTCACACCGAAACTCTTATGTGAAGCAACCAACTCATGAATCCAAACAGCAACGTACAGTTCAGCCAAAATCCGGCAGAACCACATCTAATTGTTAAAAAATTGGTTAATACTACGTATTAATTCCCAAAGCCAATTCCAGTCTCTCCTCATTTTACTTTCTTCCAACCCGACAAAACGCCACGTGTCCTAAAACCAAACCGCTTCGTTGCATATGCATGCAACCCTTGCATGACAAGCTCCTTGACACGTGTCCTACCTGTCCTAAACACCTGCCCATGCACCGGAACAAACCTTTCGCTACCTAATCTATATAACCCACTCTCGTTACACAAGAAAATCACCACCGTCAATCTCACATCTTCTGCGCCCTCTCTTCGACTCTTTGCCTCCGTTGCACACTGTCCGATCTGCGAACAATGGCTGATCATCTCCATCAGTCGCAGCCACAAGGTCAAGGCCAACAGCCCCAATCACACCAGGTAGTCAAGGTCGCCACAGCTGCCACCGCCGGTGGATCCCTCCTAGTCCTATCAGGGCTGACCCTGGCCGTCACGGTGATAGCTCTCACCATAGCCACGCCATTGTTGGTCATATTCAGCCCTGTAATTGTTCCTGCGGTGATCACCGCATCTCTACTCATCATGGGTTTCTTGGCATCCGGTGGTTTCGGCGTCGCAGCTGTAACTGTCCTCTCATGGATCTACAGGTACATAATAAAAACCTCTATTCAAGTGCTCGTGAAACATCTTATGTTGTAAACTTGTTAAGTTGGAAACTAATTCTGAATCTGACTTTGCAGGTATGTTACTGGGAGGCATCCACCAGGAGCGGATCAGCTGGACCAAGCACGTCAGAAGCTAGCTTTTAAGGCACGAGAAATGAAGGACAGAGCTGAGCAGTTCGGACAGCAACATATCAGTGGTCAGCAGACTTCCTAAGACAAGACCTGCGTCTGTGTAATCTGTCGACAGGCCCACATTCATTCCCCAGTTGCATCAAGACGTCTACACACCATAACCAATACTCCAACACACCACGTTGTACATAATCATCAAAGAATATTTGTTCGTTAGATGAGAGAGAAAGTTAGTTAGTAATTTGTTGTACAGCAGTAGTTTTCCCTGTATATATATTGCGACATTCAATCAATAAAATCATCTTCGTATTCTATCACGAAGAATTATCATAATCTCTGTCTGTTTGGTTTATAACGAGGTGTAATGGAAGATCCGGTGGAGATGATGATGACTTCTTCATACGAGGGATGACAATTGGTTGTTTCAGCTTTTGTTATGATGGTCTTGTTGTTGATGCTGTCGGAATCCCACATCGGACAATTATAAAGACATTCAAGAATTTATAATAATGTGCAAACTTTTTTTTCTAGAGCTAGCTTTTGGGGATGAGTTAGACATTTTCTAACATGATATCAGAGTCAAGTTAGTTTGTCTCGATGATTTAGGGCGGTGCCCGATTATGTCTCTTTACTCAATATGTTCATCAGATGTCCAATCCTGCTCTAAACTGAGGGGTGTGTGTCAAGAATCTCACATCAGACAACTATAAAGGCATTCAAGAATTTATAATAATGTGCAAACTTCTTTCTCTAAAGCTAACTTTTAGGGATGAGTTAGGCACTTTCTAACAGATGCCGTCTCTGTGAGTGTTCTTCAATAATGTGTTGGTTATTCTGAGTTTTGTTTTGTACAAGTTCCTTGTAATGATCAACTCTTTCCATCTTTCAAAGTAGAAAAGTTCGGTTTTTGGTTTGGCTACATATTCATTATTCAAGTCGTAATTAGTACAAATCATGTTGATTAGTTGTGGGAGTGAAATGGTGGCAGCTGAGTAAGCATATATGTGTCGACTCAACGGATTGAAATTTTAATTTTAATTTGTCTAAAATTAGATTCAAATTGAGGCCTAGTAAATATTTGGATTCCAGACACTAACATGACATCCTCGGCACATCAATTTGTACAAAAGGGACATTATTTACTTGTTAGAACCATTCCTATACAACGCCACCGGCCCTTCATTCACTGCACCAAGTCTGAAATCCAATCAATTTCAGGAAAATCAGGATAGTACGGTCCATCAGCTTCATTGATTCTAACTCGTGCCTGTTCTTGTGGAAGACTCTGAATCTTCAAACCGTTCAAAAGCTCCGACATCCCATCAAAGTAACGCCCACCATCCATCTTCAGCATCATGGACGACGATCCGAACAGCGAGTTTGGTGATAAGGAGGAGGAGGAGGAACCCTCTTCATAGCTCGACAAAAGCGACCTTGATCTAAAACCGGGAGACCCGTCTCCATTGCAGAGATGTCTCGGCTTGTACACAAAAGGGCAAACAATTTTCTTCTCAGGCCTGATCTGGGCGGGAGTGTGAGCAAAAAAACAAACCTTTCGCTGACAAAAAGGGCCTGCATTACATACACGTGTGCGGTAACGAGCTGGGTGGAGCCAGTACTCGAACACACCGTGCGCGTACTGACAGAGATCAGCTTTCGTGCATTTTCCGTTGCGAAACATCGGGCAAGTGATCGGTAAATATTGAACCTTCAGGGGATCGCGACGGGTCGCCTTCTCACCGCGGTGAGCAAAGGGACACTCCGTCCAGTCGTGGCTTCGCATCCTTGGGCAGCGATTGACCTTGTAGGCATACATCCTGAATTCATCAGAGTCGTAGATAGTGTCGTCAATATCTTCGAGTTGGATACCGCCGTTCGAGGTCACACTCACACCTTCGGTGAAGGGGTGCTCGCCGAAATCATAGAAGCTGTTGTAGCCAAAGGGATTCACTCCTTTCAACATCCTTAGCTTCTTCTATTTGCATGAACTCAAAAAGATTTCTGATCGCTATGTGGTGATTAAGTGATTCTACGCACGTACAAACTCTTGTCAGATAGCTTCATTCTACTCATAGGAAACTAAAGAGAGATCGATCTATCTCAGAGCTCGAAGAGGAGGAGATCAGAACTACCCATGATCTAATATGAAGAGAGAAAACTAAGAGAGGCTCAAGCTACCAAAGGGAAGTTTGACAAGGAAATGAGTGAAGAGAGGTGAGTGCCAGAAGCTGCATTTATAGAGCAGTGAAGTCCAAATATGACCCTTCATCTAACGGCAATGGACGTTAACCTGAACTAGGACAGAGCTTCTTCTTTTTGTCAGACAGTTGTTCTTTCAACGAGGATGCTCTCAGCTGCAGTTTTATATTACGTGTTATCTTTTCATTGGCCAAAATTTCATCAAATCCTTTCCTCTTCGACCTCCACTTCAGAAACATTAGCGACTATTTTTATAATAAGCCTCCTATCATGCAAGGAAGGCAACACGCAGTCTTTACTTCGGGTATTACTTTACTTATATACATCTATGTAAAAATGATTCAATTCATGTTCATATTTATATTCATACTTATATCCATTAATTTTTGAGATTTATTACCTATATTTAAATTCATTGTATTGTTGAGTTTTTTGATATCTAGTAGGTTGTACAGTACATAAAAATATAATTTTTAAATAGAAAATATAAAAAACAGATTTTTACGAATGCTTTAAATTAAAATTATTTTAATAATAATAAGTCCAGATTTTGATTTGTATGTCTTAAAAAACATAAAATTGAAATAATAAAAATTATAATGTCTACTATAAAGATAACATATATTTTTTACAATAAAAAACTGAAACAAAAACTGAAATATTTAAAGTTTCAAATTGTCTTTACGTTAATTCCATAACATTCAAAACTTCATCTCTATATCATTTGTATTATTATCATTCTATAAGAAAATAAAATATGATAAAAAAAGTGAGGGTTGAGGAGTAAAGTGAAGATTTAAAAACTGTTTCTTTTAAGAAAAATATTAATATTTTATTATATTTAACCATAAATATTCAAAAAAATAGAAAAATAAAGTTAATAAAAAACGGATAGAGTATGAGTATATATCGGTTTGGGTTATCACTAGATTCATATTTAAATCCATTTTTCAACATTTATTTAAAATATACTTTTTTAGCTTTTATATTTATTTTTTTGAGTCAAATAATATAGATATTAATAAGTTCGACAACAAAAATGGGTAGAATATAGATATTCATCAATTTGAGTTATATTATATTCATATTCAAATCCGTAATTACATCTATTTTTCAGTATTTATTTAAAAGCTACTTTTTGAACTTTTATATTTATTTTTTGAGTCAAATAGTGCAGATTTTAATCAGTTCGAAAACTTACCGAAGACGAATCAATATCCCAAAAGTGGTCAGCAATCAGAGTAAGAGTGCAGCGATATGAAGAGTTTCGGATCACAGAGAATCTGAGCCGCAGCACTCCGTTAAGATAACGGAAACGGTCGAAACGTTAGTAAGAAAAAGAGAAAACGGCGGGGGTTATAAAGGGAAGAACTGGAGAAGTTTGCATGGGAAGAAGGGAAAGAACTACGAAACGACAAGAACTACTAGGATATATCTCTCTATACGCGTGTTGAGGCGTACGTACTCAGCCACTGCATGCAAGCTATTTTCTAATAGGTGTCTCTCAATTTAACAATCCTTTACCTCTTTTTTCCTTTGAGTTTGGTAAGAAACCGACAAAACCCTTGCAATAAATTTATCATTTATCAAAATATTTCTTAAAAACAAACTCTTAAATGTTTCTAAAGGGATTGGTCAAAATAATATTTAGAACGTTTCGATATTTTAAAAAAGTTAAGTATACATAATCTTACATTTAATTAATAGAGATTTTATTTTCAAAATTTATACTTTCGCCTAAAGTATATACTCCCTTTTATCTAAAATAAGTGTCGTTTTATAGAGATGCATACTTATTAAGAAAGTTAGTGAAATGTTTGAGTACCCTTATTAATTGCATGTTAAATTATCTTGAAAATGTAATATGTATAATTAGGATATGAGAGAAATTAAAGTGTAATTTTGAAAATAAAATTATAAACATGCATGAAAAATCGTGAACGACATTTATTTTGAATAATTAAAAATTTTCGAAAACAATTTTTATTTTAGATAAGAGGGAGTATCTCTTAGTGGCAATTCTTATTATCATTTGATGAAAGTAAGGTGAACGAAATGATTAAGAAAGAGGGAAAAACTACTTCAAAGGAGAGTCTATTAATGGAGGAAGATGCAATCACTAAATTCAGGGTTTGGTTGTATATGCGTAAGCACAAAAGTTACATTGACTTTGAAGGCCTTGGAAGAGTGCTCATTCTCGAGGCGCTCGACTTTTTGCTGTTGATTTTAAGATTGATAGATTAACTTGGAATCGGAGATTTGAGTTCTAAGTATATATATTGAGTATAGATACATTTGATTCCGGTTCAAGTTCTACCTACCCTATTAAATTAATCAAATGGATCATAATTAACCCTTGATGGCCCGTGAGAATGAAGGAATTAGAGATGAAATAATTGAGAACAAGTTACTAATTAGAACTTAGAAGTCATTCTCTATAAACGTGGATGGATCAAATCCTTAATTAGACGGGACAACTCTTAGTTTAGGAGAGAAGACAACAAAAGCTAAAAGGTTATGAACAAACGACAACGTGTAACTCGATGAAGCAGGTGGCCTGTGTTAAGGGTTCATCAGATAAGCTCTGTCTTGAGTCTTGTAATGGGTCGGGTCCTTCAGCTCTAGGCCCATCCACCACTTCTACTCAGCACATCACTGTCTTCTCTGTATCTATTACTAGTAGATCTACTACCTCTCAACAACCTTCCAACTGCAGATAACAAATTTGTCCATGCTGTTCATACCGTTGTAATAGAATAGTCTAGAATCACAATCATCCTTTTATATATATATATTGTTCTTATACAACATGCAACTGTACAGAAAATATAGAGGAATTTATTACATTCTTTGTTCCCCTCATTTTACTTTACTTCATTGCATCCTTTACATGGTATCAGAGCTTATCCACTGACCAACGTCAAATAGCTCATGAATACTCATCTTCTACCTCTACCCACTTTAGGCAGTCTAGCAGCACACCTTTGCTAGATTTTTCATCCTTGGCAAAAACACTAAATTTTAACTTACCCATCAAGTTAGACAGAAACAATTTTATCAACTGGAGAGCACAAGTGCTTGCAGCAATTAGAGCTCTTGAACTGGAATATTTTATTTCTTCTGAAATCTCTCCTCCACCACAATTCATCACAGAAACTGTTTCATCCTCTGTAGAAGCTCCTCAGCTTGTGGAAAATCCTGAGTATCGACTGTGGCGCAGGTCAAACCAATTACTTCTCTGCTGGTTACTCTCCACAATAGGTGAGGATGTAGTTGGACAGGTAAATCAGTCCACTTCTTCT